>CAUYRH010136416.1:0-37355 GCA_963574655.1 Perodicticus potto | reverse complement strand
GAGCTATCTTCTGTGGCTCAAAGAACAAAAGACATTCTTTTGCCCCTCCCAGGCATTGGTCTGAGTCAATGATGTAGGTTTTAGTTCTCAAGGAAATAAAGGATAAGAAAGGGTGGCGCCTGTGGCTCAAAGGACTAGGGCATCCATATGCTGGCCCCATATGCTGGAGGTGGTGGGTTGAAACCTGGCCCAGGCCAAAAAAAAAAGGATAAGAGAGTTTTGAGAGACAGAAAACATATTTCTTTCTTACTTTCTTTCTTTCTTTCTTTCTTTCTTTCTTTCTTTCTTTCTTTCTTTCTTTCTTTCTTTCTTTCTTTCTTTCTTTCTTTCTTTCTTTTGAGACAGAATCTCATTATGTTGCCCTTGGTAGAGTGCCATGGTGTCACAGCTCACAGCAACCTCAAACTCTTGCCAAGTGATTCTCTTGCCTCAGCCTCCCGACTAGTTGGGACTGCAGGCACCCACCACAACACCTGATTATTTTTTTGTTGCAGTTGTTTAGCTGGCCCAGGCTGGGTTTGAACCCGCCACTGTTGGTGTATGTGGCTGGCACTGTAACCACTGTGCTACAGTGCCAAGCCACTATGCCATTTTCTTGTTATGCAGATGTATCTTCCTTACAAATATCATGTGGAACCTTTATCTTCTGCTTACCTGAAGGTAATTTTCTAGAACAACATCTTCCATTTATCTATTATCCAACCAAAGTTTCATCTCTCTACTTTTATACTCTTGCTTCCTCTGTAAAGGAAAAATGTGTGTGTGTTTATGTAAATAGAAGGGTTGAAGATACATAACATTATAGTTCTCTTAGAAAATTCTCTTTCCTGATAAACCCAATCAAAAGACATTTTTGGCTCTGATATAGTTATTAAGACTCAATGATCTCTATGGAATTAAAAAAATATGGTCTTATTAAGTTTTTCTTAATAAAAAAAACATGCTCATTGTTCACAACCATCCTTCTACTCAATCCTCTTCCACATGACGTCTACTCTTCTAGGTACGTACTATCAGCCCTATGGAATCTGGATCCCTCCTCATGCACTTGGGAATCATTCCACTTGGATTGCAGTCGCTCTCACAAGTGTGTGTTCAACATAGACTCTGACAGAAATAAGTTATTTTTCTTGTACGTCAAAAGTAATAGATTACTGCAGGACTCTTAAAGGGAGTAACATCCTCTCTGTCCTTCTATACTGGGTGGTAAGTAATTATTTTTCCATGACGACTTAGACTCAAACGCTTCCATGCAAGTAATAATGGTGGACATTCCTGCTCAGGCCGACACCCATCTAGGGACTTCAATATCAGAGGGTAGGTGTAAAGGTGAGTGTGAAGATTACAGACAGATACAGAAAGGAAGGAGGATATGTATTGTGTTCCACAACTTTCAGAAGGCCTACATACTCACTGTTATCTCTACCTACTGTTTCCTTTCTAAGACTCAAGGCATTTTGGACAATTAACTAGGAACAAATTCATTTTTAAATTCACATATTTAGGAGGCAAGATCTACAGTCGTCCTTTCTTTGCACACTTAGATGACAGACATTTTCTTTGCACTTGTGATGCTGTACCGGTTTCATTGAGAAGAGCTGGGATTCAGTTTTCAAAATCAGTCCTTGGATAGGGCAAGTGCTTTTTCAGAATCCACATCTTTGTCTCTTTCCCTAACAGTACTCCCTACAACTGTTACACATTCACCTGGAGCTCTATGGTTGTGATTCACTTTTAAAGTGATGTACCCACTTGAGGTTATAATTTCCCCCATGAAAAGCTTTCCACGCTGTTCACCACTTTTCTCAAACAGGCTGTGAGGATCAGGGTGTACTGCTCCACCCAACACTGGCGCTGTGGGTCGAGTTTCTATCTCACTGCACAGCATGAAAGCTTGGGTCCATCTGGTCACACAAAGCCAAATCTCTCTTGAAGTGATTTGTTTACAGTGTCATTTGATGGAGTGGAATGTTCTGCAGCTCATTCAAACTGTTACAGGAGCATTGCTAAAAGGTCACCATTGCTCTTCAGAGTTTCCAAATCTGGGCACCATCTGGGAGCTTGTTAAAGATAAGGTTTTCCATGGGTTTTTTTTTTCCACACCGACTAGATCCAATTAGCAAAGGCCTACTTTTCTAGAGAATTTTGTGTTCACATTGACAGACAAACAAAGATAAAATGCAAGTAAATTATAGTTAGTTGCTCAAAAGTGTGCAAGCCCACTTTGACCCACTTCAGAGGGCATGTGCTAAGTGACAGTACTATTTATTGGGCTGCAACAAGGATGTCAATCTTTAAAAAGTGAGATAGAATTTGCTTTTAAATGTTCTTCTTGGATCAATAAATTCTTCAAGCGTGGTTTTGGGGGTCGGTTTTAAAGGAAATCTGAAATAGAATCTCACATTTACTCAAAATTCAGTAAGAAAGTGACAATTCATTTCTTAATAAAGGCCGATTACGCTAAACATTTGCTCTGCACAGCACTAATGATGTTCAAGTTGTTATAACTTTACAAATTTAGTCTAGGCCTAAAATTGGCTTATGCTTGGGTCTACCTCCTTCCACAAAAGTCTTGAATGTTTCAAACCTTAAAATCTCAGCTGTAAAACTGGAGACCAGCAAGAGGAAAAAGAAAGTTTCCTTCAAAGACATTTCTAGTTGCTGTTGGACAGTTCTGCTGTCTCCCTCCAAACATTAACTATGTCTTTTGACACTTGTCCGTGGAAACGGGTCCAAATGTGGCAAGTGGTAGAAGCAACATTTCTTTATCCTCCTGCCTAGAACTTCCTGTGATATAGATGAGTCCTAGCTGGGTGGGACAAGTGTGCAGGTCTTGTTGACCACCTTTGCGCACAGATGCAGATGAAATTAGTAAACACATACATTGATTACTGAGTTAAAATAAAAATCTTCTCATTTGGTTGCAACCCCTGAAAGGGTCTGGACCAAATGAGCTGCATAGTAGCAGCTAAAACATAGGCTCATTGCCATTAAAAATATTCTAAGAAGTGTGTATGTATATGTGTTTGTGGTGTGTGTGTGTTCATTTCTAGCAGAATATTTGGGAGACTAGAAACTTAAGTCTGGAATCAGTCCAGAGTTGGAGACATTAAAAACAACAGTGTTTCCCTTCATTTCAATTATACCGGTCTGGAAACCAAAATTGTCCTTAGGGGGGGAAATCCATTTGTGTTCCTTCTGAGGCAAGGAGGGAGGTCTTTCTGGCAAAGTCTTTATGTTTCATTCAGGACCAGGAAACTTAATCTTCGAGTTCAAAGCTCGTTTCATCGTAGAGTTCGGGCCGTGCTGACTTCTTGTGACGGGAATATTTCAGGTGCAGGAGATCACCCATCTCATCAATGGCTTCCAAAACCTGCAATGAGATCAGCTTCTGTCAGCTATCTTTAAATTTCTAAGTGGCTCTGCTTTGTAGAGCCCAGGTTAATAGCTGACCTCACAAAGACCCACTGTCTTATTTTTCCAGCTTCTTTGTTTTTAAAGAAAAGGAGCACGATCCATGTCATTAGGTTGTGGTTTATAAGTCCTAGAGGAATGCTAAATGCTAATTCATTTTACTTAATGGCCTAACTCAATATTGTGAATGTTCATTTCAGTTTGGGAGTATGTGGAGAGGGATAAAAAACATCTGACCTATGTTTATCCTTTAGGGTTTTATTTTAAAATGTAATGGCTTATATATACCCTTGTGGAAGGAAAGGATAAGGTTGCAGAATGCGTTTGAGGTTGTCTTTGTGATACAGCAAACCAGCCTGGCCAGGAACACAGTGGAACCTTGTGGGAGCTGATTAGCCTCATCTTCTATCCTGTCATACTTTGCTTATCTCTATGTCCTGAAAACTCACAAGGAACCAAAAACTCACCTGTTTTAATTATCTTACTTTAGGTAGGCAAGTGTATCCCCAATTTTACAAATGAAATAAGTGAGATCCAGAAAGTAAAAATGTCACCTTTACTTCTAGTCTATTGCTAATCCTATGGTATTAGGCTTGCCTTTTTAGCTTTTCTGAGTCTGGTTTTTATTGTTGCTGTTGTTTGTTTTTAACCTGTCGAATATGGTGGACAACATTAGGGTCTAATGCTTTGAAAAGGTAAAGTGGGGACTGTTGACATTAGAATAAATGACCAATGAGGCATATAAACTTTCCTTTATGGGAAGTCTTTCCAACTGACGTCAATCATATATATCTACCAACATGTTAAGAGTAATTTATTTCTTGGTGGTTGGATTTTGGATGTTAAAATCCCTGTTTTTCTAAATTTCCTACATCAATCTAAGTATTAAGAAAAAGTAACAAAAGTTACCTTTGGAATGACATCTATGTGGGATGGTTTCTATGGATCTTTGCTGCAGGTGGGGGATGGAATAGGTCTACGGTTTTCAAAGGAGAGTACCTCTACTCTTGGGGCATGTACGAGATGATTCATGGAAGTGTGGGAGGGAAACATCAGTATTTCTGTTCATTTTTATCTCAACCTTTTAATCTTCTACTTGCGGATATGTTATACACTGTACATAATTTATTGGCAATGCATATACACATATCATTTATAAATTGTTTATGTTAAAGCCCTCTGTTCAAAAACCACCCAGAATACACCTGTACTCAATGTTAGGCTTCGTTTGCTAATGGAGGGGTGGGGAGTACACACTCCAGAACTGTGGAATCTTGGTGACAGGAAGTTGGGAGGGGCTTCTCATCCAGTTAGGGCTTGTGCCTGTGGGGGGTCTAAGGAAACTGGAACCAGTTCTGGGTTGGCTGCCAGAGCACTTCACTGGCTGACTATGCATTTACAGTTTTTCATCTGGAAGGCAGTAGGGTTAAAGCGAGCCTGGAGTTGTCATTGGTAAAGCAGCAGTGGTCACACATGTCAGTCAGAAGAGGGAGGTGGTAAGCCACTGTTTGTCTAGTGGCCTTGTCTCCTGCTCTGAGTGAGTGCACTTATCAAATGTAACTTCTGTTCTATGGGCCTTGATGTTCACGTGCTTCCTTAACTCCCTGGTTCCTTAACTCCCAGGGTCATTGACACTTTTGTCTGATGTGTGTGTTAGGGAACAGCTCAAAATTTTCTGTTCAGATGGGTATGTGGTCTCAAAAGCAGCATGAAACCAGGTACTGTGTAGCAATTAAGAACTTGCGAAAAGAATCACAGGGTCTGATGTCTACCTAATTGGGTACACATGAGTATTTCAATGCTGCTCAGATCACAAAATATACAAATCCCTCCCTGCCATCAGGGCCTCCTGCCATCCATCTCCAGAAACTTGCTCCCTGCCACGTCCTCTCCTTCCCCTGCCCTGAGGCCCGTCCTCTTCACTGTTGGCTTCCTAATGTGTAAACATTCTCAAGTCTTCCGCATTTTCAAAGGCTTTTCCTAACTCAATTTTTCTTGTTTTTTCAGACTAATTTCTCAAAGGACTTGCCTAATCTTTCTTACCATCAACTTATTCCATTTAAAAGAAACAATTTGTTAAAATTCCTATACTGGAAATACTATGTACAATGTATGCTCATCTTAGAGAACTGGGGAAATCTTGACAGGTATAAAGAACAACTAATTTCACCTGTCATCTCAAAACTTAGTTAGCTCAGCTATTAATGTGCTACTTAATACATTTTTATTGTGTACCTACTGTGTACTGTATATTGATTTACATTGTGAGGCTAAAATGGCAGAGAAGAAAGGCACAGTTGTTCTGTGCATGCATGCACATGTGTGTGTGTGTATTTGTAAATTCAAATTTTCCTCTCCAGTCCCTGCATTCCTTTAAAAATGCCCTAATTACTAATCCAGTAGTTTCTTCTTATCTCCCAGCACATTTGAATTTTCCGTAGTCTTTGTGGGGGAGGCATTTTGAATCTCCGCCTTCTTCTTGAAACTTTCTCCCCTTTGCTGTGTATAACGGTACACTAACTATGTGTTTTCTGACTGCTCTAGCTCCATCTAAGTTGAGTCCCCACCTACTATTCCCACATCTGCCCTGGGATCTAGGCAATTCCAAGGAGTCTGGCCTGGGCCTCGTCATTCTTGCTTGTATTTGGACAATTATTAATTCATCCTCTACCATTGGATTTAATGCTGAGTTTCCTAAACTATAGCAGCCCCAGCCTTGCAATTCTCCTCTTTCTTCTTCAGCCCATCTGTCACATTTATATCATCGTGTCCTGATTCTGTTGCTGTGCTGGTCAGAAACCTTTAAGGATGACACTCTATAACCTTCATTTAAAAAGGCCCAGCTCAACATTCACCTCCTGTGTGACTCTTCTGCACTATAATAATTGATTCCCACTTTTACACTCCCACAGTTTCCTACATTTCTTTTCCAAGACTAATTTATTCTGTCTGATATTATCAGTAGTTGTTTATTAATATCTTCTCCTAGACTTTTTGCTCTGGATTTTCACGTAGTAGACCCTCAGTAGTGTTTTCAAAACCGTTTTGTGATATTATGAGACTCTTCCATTAATCCTTGAGTGATTGAGATGGTTTAGTTCTTTGACATTACTCATTCACATAAAAACAAAAATCAAGGGACAATAGAATATTGTTTATAATCATTTCTATCTCACTTAGGTCTGGCTGAAATAATATAAATCTGTCTTTATTGTTGATTTTCTTTCTTTTAAATTTTTTTGTTAAATCATAACTGTGTACATTAATGCATTTATGGGTTACAATGTGATAATTTGATATGCAATGTGGAAAGCCTACATCAAAGTTGTTAACATAACCAACAGCTCACTTATTTATTGTGGTTAGTTGGGTCATATGTTATTATGGTAGATTTAGTGAGTATGAAAAATGTCAGGATACAGGTGGTAGAGGCTAAAATAGCATTTTAGGTCAGCTTTTGCATTTGCAAACAAGTAAACAGCACAATATTTGGCTACTTAGCCCTTTCCATGAAACCAAAATACTGACTGAAGTGTTAGCTAACCTAATTATTTTTCTTTTCTTTCTTTTTTTTCTTTTCTCTCTCCTTGTTTTTTTTGAGACAGATTCTCATTCTGTTGTCCTAGGTAGAGTGCCAGGGCATCATCATGCCTCACAGCAACCTCAGACTCCTGGGTTCAAGTAATCCTCTTGCCTCAGCCTCTAGAGTAGCTGGGACTACAGGCATGCAACACCATGCCTAGCTAGTTCTTTTCCTTTTTGGTAGAGACGGTTCTCACTCTTTCTCAGCTTGGTCTGGAACTCCTGCCCTCAAACAACCCGTCCTCCTTGGCCTCCCAGAGTGCTGGGATTACAGGCAAGAGCCACCGCACCTGGCCTGACTTTCTTTTCTGTCTACCGGGTGGATCTCATTGTTGAGCACTATCGACGTATCTCTGTTTTTCAGCAGTTTCATTAGTGTTGTTTTTCTAAATCATTTTGAGAAACTTATAGAGTTTAAAGCTGTCTGCAACAAAGACTTTGCTGAGACTGCAAGGTACCAATACTGGAGCCTGTTGGAGTGTGATGTACTCACCATGTCCAGCATCTCCCGGGTATGTGCTGATGAAATACAAAACCGAGCCCGGGCTTCTGCCAGAGGGGTGGCTGGAAATCCAACAACCACTACCCCGATTTTTCTCTCTAACATATGTCTTGCAAAAGCCCTTAGGGAAAAGCAAAGAAAAGGTGGTTAACTGAGAAAAGGCAAAATTATCCTGTCGTGGTGGATCAACTTTTTCTTTTAAAAATTTTTTATGATAATAAAAAGGCATTTGATCAAAGTTGTTAAATGTTTACCAAATACAAGTGACATAGAAATGGGAAGGCAGTCACTTGATGCTGCTTGTGACTGAGGTGTTGGTTCTGATACACCCATTGGGTAACTGTGAGTCCTGAGACTTTTTTGACATTGAAGAAAAAATGTGTCTCTGGTTTAATAAACCAGATGAAATATGTAAAATCTTTCATCCACACGTTTCCTAGGTATAAAAACCAAACAGTTAACATGATGCAATTATTGAGAGAAAGAATATATATTAAGTTTAAACCTTAATGTCTTAGAAACTTAATACCAATAATATATGGAAATTTCAATAAGCCTATATTTAGTGACTATCACTTGAAATCACTTGAAGACCAGCATCAAAGTGTTTTGTAGAGCCCATACCCAAGCCAATATTCCCATCCCAGGGCTAAAGATTCTATTTTCCATCAAATCATAGATAAGAAATAGCAAGGATTTCCTCATTACTTCTTGTGTGTAAATGAACATAGCTTGGTATACACAGGGGTAACAAAGGTGTTGAGGGGATGAAGAGGGAATGGGGTGGGAGAAGACAGGGAAAGGAGTGTGCACACACCAAGAACCTGGCAGATAGATGCAGCCTCTGAGATGCTTTTTGATGCAGGGCAAAACCTTTGTAAGCTATGATTCCTTCCTTTTGTCCTTCTAGTCACTTTCTTTTCCAAAACTAATCTCTGTAATGATTCTAGAATACTGAGCTCAAAGTCTGCAAACTTCTTGTGCTGAGAGCCGAGGTCAGATAAAGTGGTCTGTACTCCCAGGAGACTCTTTTCCTCCTTTGGGCTCTCTCTCACTCAGTTCAGGGAACCTTAATTTCTCAGTGGCTCTACCCATAATTGGGGTAAATGCCTCAGATCTGATCTTGGCGGTAAGAGGTTGCTGGTATTGTTTTAGGCGGGACCTGACAACCCCAGAAAAACTTTCTAGCCATAATTCAGGAAGAATTCTTGAACCAGACATGGGGAGTGAGCCTGCTCATCCATTCACCCGTTTTGCTCTCTAGCTGTCTGCCTTTCAGTTGCTTCAGGCAGAACAGGTTGTCAAATCAAGCGCAGGCGTATGGAACACACAGCCTCTCTGGCCCCCTGGCTTGGGCAAAGCAAGATTTTCCCTTTGATTTCCACTGGGAAGGTTACAAGGAGATGAAGCTTTCTAGCTGAGAAGGCTTGAAAACAGAGGCTGTTCTTTCCCTTTCTTGATCACCCTATGGAAGGCTGCCCACGGAACTGCACAGAATGAGAGCTCCTAATTGTCTGAGAAGAAAGTCAAGTGCTTTTATTGCTAAAGGACAAACCACCTGACCCATGATCTCAGGCCAGTTTTTGGGACTCCCAGAAGACCGTTTTCACTGTCTGTATGTTTCTCTTTGTACCAAAGGAAGCACGTTTTGCCAAAGAATGCAGAGCAAAATATATGACTCTGTTGATTCATTAGGCTGATCTGGGGCCTCCCTGGAGCACTTTTGAGTTTAAAACTTACACTACTAAAGCTTATGTCCCTAAGTTAATGTATTTGATTGCGTATTTGATTTTTATATAATGAGCCTCTGCGTTTGCACTCCCTGAAGCAAATTTGAGCTGGCATAGGCTGAAAGAAACTAAACTATGCAAAATAGTAACTAATAAGAATAATAAAAAACATTATCATTACATGCACCATCACTACAGCTTGTGTACCACCATCTTCCACGTGTATGAGCAGGGCAGAGGAGGCAGAATGCAAACCCAGTGTCAAAGTATTGAATGCAGCACATGCTTGGTTATTAAACTGTACATTTTGCAGGTGAGATCATATTAGACTAAAGTCTACAGAGGCATTTAGCGGTAGAATTGTAGCAGGACTTTGTTCAAAAGGATAACTGGCTAGAGATTACATATTCATTTTACATAGGTGGAGAACGTAGAAACGTGGAGAAATCACAGTTCTTTCATACAATCAAAAGTTTTTACATGAGCAAGTAAAAGAAGTGCTTCTGTGCTGGATTATACAATTAACTCTCTGTTTTAAAAATTTCTCTATATTTAGAGGTTGCTGTGAGCTGTGATGTCACAGTACTCTACTGAGGGCGACATAGTGAAACTCTGTCTCAAGAAAAAAAAATTTCTCTATATATGAACTTTCAGGGGTAATAAATGTCATTGAAAGAAACAAAGCCGGGCAGCAGGACAAACTCCTGCCGACAACCCCAGCTAGCAATAGACAATATTACCTTTTGCAGCTAACTTGTTCTCAGTTTCCTTAGGGGACCGAAACAATCAGATTTTTTTTCTATCATACTGACTGATGTTTTTTGAATCACTAATGATGACATTAAAGAAAGTTAAATTTTCACTCTATATTTCCTGAATAAAATGTGTATTTTTTCCTGTGGGCTAAAGCTTGTGAGGCTGTATTCAAAAGAGTTCTGGTTTAGGTGGCAAATGGAACTGGCTTTGAATTCTGGGCTCTGCTGCATACAAACTGTGTGACTTTTATTTTATTTTTGAGACAGAGTATTACTATGTCACCCTCGGTAAAGTGCCATGGCATCAAAGCTCACAGCCACATCAAACTCTTGGGCTTAAGCGATTCTCTTGATTCAGCCTCCCAAGTCACTGGGACTATAGGTGCCTGGCACAAAGCCTGGCTATTTTTGTTGTTGTCATTGTCATTGTTGTTTAGCAGACTCAGGTCGGGTTCGAACCTACCAGCCCTGGTGCATGTGGCCGGCGCCCTTAATCATTGAGCTATGGGCACAGAGCTAGTGTGTAAGTTTTTTTATAAAATAGATTAAAGTTTGTGACTCTTAGCATCCTAATTTATAAACTAGGGCTAGGCATTCCGTCCTCCATGGATAAGCACTACAGTCTAAAGGCCTTATTTAAGCATGTAATCAGAATTCTGCAATATTAGCTTCTTCCAAAAAACAATCATTTTTTTTTCTTCTTCAGACAGAGTTTTATCTTATCACCCTCAGTAGAGTTCTGTGGCTTCATGGCTCACAGCAACCTCAAACTTCTGGGCTCAAGTGATCCTCTTGCCTCAGCCTCCCAAGTAGCGGGACTATAGGTGCTTACTACCATGCTCAGCTTGGTTTTAGAGATGGGGGTCTAACTGGTGCTCAGGCTGTTCTTGAACTCCTGAGCTCAAGAAATCTACCTGCCTTGGCCTCCCAGAGTGCTGGGATTATAGGCCTGAGCCACCATGCCCAGACCCTAAAAAACAATCTTAAATTAAAGGAAAAGGACAGTTTGATTTATTTTCCAGCATTCATTATAGCAATATTAGTGGACAGTATAGTAGGATTTTTACCAAACATTTTTCTGGAAGTTCTATTTTGTTAATGTAACAAAATATTGTAATAATTATTTTAAAGAGCCATGCAATTATGATCACTGAACCTTATACTTATTTGAACCTAATAATAATCATCATCATAGCAGAGTTGTGGTAATATTAATGGCTGCATGTGGTTGAATGCTTATGACATGACAAGCACTATTTTAATTGCTCTCTGTGTGTTGTTCATATGATTACTAATAACAGCTAACACTGAATGGCTCCTATATAAGAGGCAAAATGCCAAATGCTATGTGGATCTTATCTTGTTTAATCTTCTCAATAACTTTCTGAAGTAGATGCTATTATATCCCATTTGATAAATGAGAAAACTGGGCCTTCAGAAGGCTGGGTAACCTGTCCAAGATCCCCCATCTAGGAAAAGGCAGAATTGAAATTCTTTTTGATTCCAAACTTCCTCACTCCATCATAGAGTATAGCTTGTACATGAAACATATGGTACAACTGAACTTTTGAATTTAAATGAATTTATTTTTACTATTCATTGACTCTTCTTATTGGGTTGTTTTCATTTTTCCAACATGTTGAGATTCTAATTCCAGCTTTCATCAATACAATCAGAACTCTCCATTATGCTCCCTACTGTTACTGGAACAATTTCAGCATTGTTCACTTACACCCTGGACAGATTTAATTTGGTGCCTTCTTTTGAGCTAATGATAAAATATTTGATGGATATGAGCTAAGTTTGGAATTTTTCTTCCAGAACACATCACTTCCCCAACCATTCTGAATAAATATGGGTTGTGTGTGTGTATGTGTGTGTTTTTCCAAAAGCAGATGGTAGAAGGTTTTGGATTATCTGCTATTTTGTATCACCATTGTCACCCTTTCCTGCCATTAGCACAGAGCGGTATAGATGTAACACTTCTGTACCACACTGTCTCCAGAGCGGTATGGATGTAACATTTCAGAAATGTGCTAATGGCAGGTAAATGGCATGGTAAATAGTGCATTGTGATCTGTCAACAAAGGACCAACTGGTGGTGTGGCATGCTAAAAAAACCCTCA
This sequence comes from Perodicticus potto, assembly GCA_963574655.1. Taxonomy (NCBI): domain Eukaryota; kingdom Metazoa; phylum Chordata; class Mammalia; order Primates; family Lorisidae; genus Perodicticus; species Perodicticus potto. Next base: position 25,246 of record CAUYRH010136416.1, on the reverse strand, counting down.
TGTGTGTATTTTAACTGCTTGTTATTTTGCTGTGGTGAAATGACACAAGAGAATCAGTATTTTGGGAATTTATAACTCAGTCTCACCTCACACCAATAGTTGTGAGTTCCCAACTATTAGACCCCAAACCTCTTTTATTGGTATTTTTCTATACTTCAAATATTCTGCCAATCTCTTCACATTGTTAGAGGGTAAAACAGAAAGTTATGTTGATGGGAGGTGGGAGCTCTAGAATCTGATAAATATTGCATAGAATATTAATTTCCATCATGTGCTTGGTCAGTGATACAAATAATAGTTTACCTTTCAGAGGGATTTTAATTGCCTGCCTTGTAACAACAGAGGTAATTAGTCTCTAGGAGGTTGGAAAATGGCTCATCTATAAAATTGTCCATGCCATATGGTTAAGAAGTCATTTTTTTCCTCTTAATGCAGTTATTGTTAATGCTCAAGTTCAGAGTTACTGTCAGTGGAGTACAACTTAAAACAGGCTTACAGCATAAGCTTTGAAGTAAGCCTCACAGTCTGAGTTTTTACATCGTAGTTTAACTGCTGTTTGACTTTGTGTAATTTCTGACAAGTTGTTTAACTGTTTTCAAAATGAGGATGCACTCTTCTGAGGATGGTTGCAGAGTTCAAGGGGAGAAAGAATAAAGACTGATCATGTTTTTATGGTAATATTGGGAACTTCAGAAATTGTCGCTGAAAAAGATCTTGGGCTAGAAGGAAGCTGAGGATCATCCTTAATTTATAGTTGAGGCTGAGAGAGGTAAGTGATTTCCCTAAATTCACAGAGCTTCTATTTAGGGAGAGAGGTGGGTCTTAGCACCTGGTTTCCTTTCTATAAAACCCATGGGAAAGGTTGCGGGACTGGCAGGTGGCTTCTGAGAAGTTGTACAAGTGAATTCTGAAGTTGATCACTCCACTCCAACATTATCTGATGTCTGTGCCAACAAAAGCCCCATCTTAGGTCACCTGTGGGTTTAGGTGGGACTCTGAGAGTCCTTGCATACTTACGCTACTTTGCTAGGCATGTAAAGGAGCAGAGGAATGACAGGTGAACTCTCGTTGCCATAGATAATGAATCCCAGTGTTTGTAGTTTCTGTCTGAAGTATCTTGTGTTTTTTGCAAGTTGCCGTACTCTCTGCAACCCTGAAAAGAGACAGGCATGACATCTATCAATGCCTACCAGGAAGAGGGAAGCAAAGGTCAGGTCAACATGGAAAGCGTTTCTAAGTCTTTTTGGAGGTTTGCATCCTTTGCTGGGACGGAGCCAAAGTGGGTTAGGGAAATATCTCCTAGGTTGCAGGTATGGACGCTGATGCCCAGGAATCTGCCCTGAGCTTAGAAGGCAGGAACTGGGGGAGGGTGTTGCTACTAGGCTGCCACAAGCAGCTAAAGCTGTGATGAACTGCAGGGCTGGTGGGAGGCAGGGCAGTTATATGGACTTGTACTAAGTGCTTTAAAAATGTTAACTCAGGAGAAGGTAGTGTGACAAGAAGTAATACACACACACACACACATATGCACACTTTAAACACCAGTTGTTGGTAGATGCTTTTTTAGCTAAGCTGAGCTGGCCCATTAAATTGCCTCTCATCTAAGTCTCTAATCAAAGGATCCTTCATTCAACCTGAATTTGAAGAAGTAGCACATCTCTGGACAAAGATAGGTTCTGCTGAGACCAGGACTGTTTTGCAAAGCATTTATAGTGGTAAAGTAATAGGAGGATCTTCTGCTTTCCCCAGCCAGAAAAAAGAAAAGCTTTGGTGTAAAACAGAAGGGCAAGCAAGGTCCATGCATCCACAGCAAAGTTAGGGGGTTGGATAAGCTCAAAAAGCTTATCCTTTGTCCTGCAGATGTGTCCCAGTGCAGACGTCACACACGTGAGTTGACAAAGGAATTAAAGAACAGAAAGAGTCCTGTCCTGAAGACATCTGTCTATTCAAGACCTGCTTTCACTAAGTAGGTAGGTAAGTAAGCTAGCCAAACTAAGTAGTGCTTGCACAATAAAAATGAATAGGATTAAACATTTAAGCCTCCTAGAAATAAGCACAAAGTTGCCAGGATTGCTATTCAGCTGGAATGTGTCACTGCTGTCTTCTTGGCTGTCTTTAGCTGACCTCTATGCTGACTGGTCAGATGTCCATTTAAACTGGTCAGAGATCTTGCTTTCTAGGTTACTCAACACTCATGGGTGTTTGTGATTCTCCAAATGGAAAAAAGTGTAAAACTATCAGTAAACATGTCATTCATGGTCACTGATGGTCGTTGATGTCATCTTGTACCTACTTGGAGACTTGGCCCCAGGTTGTGCACTTATGAAGGGTTAAGCCATAGGAGTCTGCTCAGCATCCGTCCTCTAGGAGACCATGATGTTTGGGTAGAGTTGACCCTGCCTTTCCCCTTTACTACAGGGTAATATGAGACCCAGGCTTGATCAATTGGAATACTCCATTCCTCATTTATGGGTTTGATGATGGTATATAACCCGGGACTATTAGGCTTTCTCTTAGATCCACTGAGGAAGAAGTATAAATATGAGATAATCCTTAAGCTTCATCTTTGCCACCACATGGAGGCTGCTCACTTGGGAATGATGTTGACTCAGCTAAAAGCCAAGTCACAAGACTGTAAAAGTCCTCATAGCATCATTTGAACCCTTGGATCTAGGCATGCCTAAGTTAGGCCGTTTTTAAAAAATTCTCTGGGCTATATGAAATCATATGTTTCCTCTTCTGTCACCTATAAACAGATGCATCCAGTAATACAGGTGGCCATAATTGGATCGGTTGGCCTCTAAAGAACATGTTACTATCCAGAACAACAATGATCATTGCTCACACACATGCAGTATCACCACTGTTCTACAAGCATTTGCCATTTTGATTTAGGTACCGCAATCCTATGTTGCACACCAGGAGAAACCAAGTAACTTACTCAAATACACATAGTTGGTAGGTAGCTAAGCCAGAATCTGACCAAGGAAATTTGGTTGAGAATCTGTGGTATGTTTCCCTGTCATAGAAAGTTCTGCCCAGATAATGGGTGGTGAATATCTCTTCTCTTCAAGATCAGTATAACTCTTATCTCTGCCGGCTGTTTGATTCACAACTATACTAATATTTTTCTAGAAAAAATTACACATTGTGAGAGATTGGAATCCAAGTCCCTCCTTTCTTTGGATGGAAGGCCCGAAGGGCTGCACCTAAGAAGTAAGGGTGAACCAGAATTAGAGAGGCCCTCAAGAGCACTTTATCCTAGTCTTCTGATATTTTTTCACTAGACTCACCCTCCAAATACTGTAGACTTTCTTTTAAGAGTTTTCTTTTATGTGTCAGGCTCCAATGGACTTAGACTCTATGACATCTTAATATACTATATGTGGAAGAAAGGAGATTTGGTTGAGTGGAACACCAACCACAGAGCAAGATATCAAATGCCCTAATTATTGATGCTGGTTTTCTCTTATTATCCTTCACCCAACCCACATTCTAAAGAAAGATCCCTCTTTAACTCTGCCAGCTCTTAGAAAGTAGGCTGTGCTGGAGAAAGAATCTGGCTTATTATACTTTCTCAGGGAAGTTGACCTCTCAACCCCACTGTTCTGGCCACAGCCTGTGGATGGAGGAAGCTCTTGACCCAAAGGCAGGTATTGGCTAAGGTTACATGAATTCCTTTATCACAGGAACTTTGGTAAAAAGATGATAAATACTGAGAATTAAACCAATCACATATTGCTATTACAGTGTGGATGTGAAAAATTTAGAGAGAATTAACAGGTGGTAGTAAGAGAAGAAATTTAAAGACATAGAAAAGCTTATTAGAATCTATGGGATAGACTAAGTCATTGGTCATTAGATACTATGGAAACATAGGAAAAAGAGAAGTGGGAACTCCAAGATCAGTTAGTAGCAATATAAAGAATAACATGTTAACTCAGAGAAGAGCTCAAATTCTAGTGGGGGGGGGAATGCAGACATTAATAAAATCATCACGCAAATGGATGTAAAGTTGCTGCTCTGATGGGCACTATAAGGAAATGTTATGTGGTGTAAATAAAAGCTCACATTATGGAGAGTAGTTGTGAACTAGTCAAGATGTGGTTGAGTGTGGAGGAAGATGAGGCTGGAAAGAGGGGTACATTGTCAAAAAAAGAGGCAAGACTACAGAGATTGAAGAATCTAACAATTAGTACTGGGAAGAGGAGGATGAACAAAAAAGGGAGGCAAAATCAGAGCAACTCAAGAGGGAGAAGATAAATTGGGAGACAGAATAACATTCATTGGACATACCAATGTGGCAGTCATTGAAAACCTTTATTTGGGGTAATTTGTTTCTAAAGAAACAGGTATTTCCAAACATAGTTTTATTTAAATCTTATATCCTTTTCCCACTTCCTTCCTTCCAAAAACAATGCATAACCCCCCTTCTAGATTTGCAACATGAATTCAAGTAAGGAATCCAGAGAGAAATGAGGTATAGAATCATCTGTATAGTTAAAAAAATTTGGGGGGGATGCAATCTCTGTTGTGCTTTAAAAAAAGAACTATTTTGTATCGTGTTTGTAAGTGCCCCTTAGAAATAGACAACAGTCTATAAGAAATGCATAACTAAATGTTAGGAAGGAGAATATTTACCCTACTTTCAAAAAAAAAATTCATCCATACACTGAAACTATGTGTTTAGAGTAGTTTTTTCACGGCACGCTTGAACCTATAATTAAACTTCTGCAACACACTTAAATTATGTTGATCAAAAAGAAGGGTGAAAAAAAAAATATTTACTGTGGTTTGTACTTCTTTCAAAAAAAATTAATGACCTTTAAAAATTTTTGTAGCACAGTGCATGCCACGACACACTGGATGAAAATCACTGGTTTAGACAGATGAGAACAGAAGGAGTAGGTAGAAACTGGAGAAAAGGAAAAGAAACGAGGGCAGTGGGAGGGCTATTTTAAAGGTGATTGAAATGAAGGCACAGAGATGCATCCCAGTCACCAGAATGTATTCCATATGGTCCGTCCTCTCACGCATTCAGCCCACTTGCTGATTGTTAGTTGCACAATGAACAGATGACTTTAGCAGGTTAAGACTCGTGTTTCCTACATGTTTTCCCTTGAAGTCTAGAAGGATTTCCTGGCCTGGAAGTATATGAATGACTGAAATTGCTTTTCCCAATGGTATTATCTTTGCTCTTGCCTGAAACGACTCAGCTATTGCTGGGCTGCCCAGCTACTTAATTGGCTCTGTCTGGCCTGACTGCCTCGATTAACCCAAGAAGCTGGATCATCAGCTAATGTCACTACTTCATTGCTTCTTCTAGATCATTCCAAGGCTACACCAAATACATTATACTTTTGATTCCAGGGGTCTCTGACTCCTAAGACCTGAATGTTTTGTTCTTGCCTTGTCTTTCCTATCTTTGAACCCTTTAGCATGGCATGGCTGACAAGACATGTTGACACACTTTGTGGTCACCATGGCTTTCTCATATAGGTCACTACAAATGCCTCTGAGGTCTTGTGAGTTTGCCAAGATACAGCTCCTTTCAATTACTCTATTGCTCACTCTTCAAAATTGGAAACATTCTCCTACCCCTGGAAGGCCTGGGGGCAGAGGGGAATTTGTACGTATAAAACGCTCCTCATCTAAACAGGATGTGAGTGACTTTATTAATTATGTTATGCTTTGAAATCCTTGCTTGAAGGGTGCTTTGAAAAGTAGAGGAATACTTAGCATGTACCTTTTTGTGCAAGGATGGGCACACCAGGATGACACTGGGGCCCTATGGAGAGCAGGCACTGTAGCCACATCCCTTTGAAATACTCAAAGCCTCTAATTAAATAATTTCTGATCCTTCTTCCACATATTACCTAGAGGGACAAGGCAGGTTCCTGCTCAGACAAATAAGTGACTGAGACAATCTCTCACATAGGCTTCTGGAGAGTTTACACAAATGTTTATTTTGTCACATTCTGGGTTCTCTGATGAATCTATTGCATGGAAGAGGAGTAGGGTGTGGAGTTAGATGGACTCAGAATCAAACTCCACCTGGACAGTTATAACCCTAAAACTTCAATTTTGTCTGTAGAATGGCGGCAACAAGCTTATCTCACAAAGAAACTGGGAGAAATGAAAAGGCTAATGCAGGAAAAGTGCTTAGTCCTGGATGTGGCATCCAGTGGTCCTTTAAAGGTTAATTAGCTTTTCCCATAGGGCAGTAGTTCTTAGCCTCAGCACTTTAGAATCATCTAGAGGGTTTGGCAAAATCCCATGTCCAGGCTGCACCCTCGGACCAGTTAAATAAGGATTTATGGGGCTAGGGCCTGTCACGAGTTTTGGTTTTTACAAGGTGTAGCTGAACAGACATGGATGTCTGAGAAACAGCCACCATTTCCAGTCCACTGTGTGGGATGCCTGATTCTGTCCAGGCTAAGCCTTGCTCCTTGGTTGGACATAGAAGATAAAAGATGTGCCTGTGTGGTCGCCTCCGGTTTGGCATGAATACGCACAGGCAGTTCCCGTGTGCTCAGATTCTCAGGAGGTATCTTTTGTGGGAGTGACCTGCTTCCTTGACATTGGCCTGCTCCACAGTGTTTATTCACCATAGATGAGCCAATGCCAACCTTACCCCTCTCCCAAGGGGTGGATAAAATCCGGGTGAACCCATCCCAGCAGACGACCTGGATATTGCAGATCCATCCATTCAGGTTTCTGCTTCTGCTGGCTTGAGAGATGGCTGGGTTAACAGAGGCCACCGATCCTTTAACCTTCCCTCCAATTCTGTTAAAACAAAACCAGCTGGGGCAGGGGAAGGAAAACAAATAAAACACAAAGCCTCTTACTACAAAGCTTTGCAGGCCCCTAATAAAAACAATGGTCTGCGGTGTTTCCAAAAATACGTTTGGGACAACTCAGTCTCCCAGAGGGCCAGAAGGAATTACAGATAGTGGAAACTACCAGAATGTGACCTGTCCCTAAAGGAGGAACATTTCTTCTCTGTTGAACCATCAGCATGCAAAATAATGAGAAAGGCATTTCCCCCGGTAAGACTAAGCAAAAGAGATGAATCTGACAAGCTTGCAGACTAAAACCAGCACCACTGGCCATTTTCTGCAGAGTTTGCAAGCTCACTTTCTTACACAGGATACACGAGTGTGCCCAGGTGTCATAGGATGACTGATTCTACTTCTCAATTTTGAAAATGTATGTACAGAAACACACACTACTCTCTCCCTCCTTAAATTATTTAGTACACCACTGCTGTCCAGAATTCCAGAATACAGATTAGATGAGTGCAAACGTACTCCTAGATAGCATTCTTGGAAAATGTAGTCCTCTCCTTTGGAGATGGAAAATCTCTTTCCATAAAACAGCGTAAGTTGATATTTCTGAAAAATCAACCAAGGGGAAATTGAATCGATATTAAAGAACGCCTGCAGTGGTCTGAGAATGCCTTAATCTCCTGCCTCTCCCCACTTCTCTGTCGCCCCATCTACCCTGGGCTTCTCCTGCAGGCTTGGTGAGGAAGGAGGGGGTACTGGGGAGAGACCTTGGAGTAAAGTTTCAATGTGGCAGCAGGAACCCTGCGTCTGTTATTTTAAGCACTGGACACCAGACAGGACATTTTGTTTCTAGCACACTCAGGGGCAGAGAGATTTCAGGAAAGATCAAGAGGCTACAGAGCGGCGAGAATCATAAGAATCACATTAGCACTGACAAGCCTCCCAGTGGGGTGGACAGAAGAGCGTTTGGAGAGGTTTGCTAAGACTAACGTGCATTTTTTATCCGGCACTGAAGCTCTCCCTTTTGATGTCCAGATTCCAAGGTTACGGCATGTTTTATAGTCACATACACATGTTCTGAAGACTCTCCAGGCCGCTCAATCATGCCCTGGTGGAATGAACGCAGGGAATAGGGTGGACATCAGGGCTGGGCGGCCATCTGTAACAGCTCTGGGAGAAAACCTGTGTCCACATCCTCACCAGCTGCTCAGATACACCATTAGGGATTTAATCCCCAATGAGGGGTGAGAGTGGACATCTCTGCACACCTGCTATGGGCCAGGAACCAGCTTTGGAGACTTCCTTCCTTCATAGATGAGGAAACTGAGGCTTTCAGGTTATGAATGAGATACTCAGCTGACCCGGAAATAGGCTGTTCGTAGGAGACTATCACTGTCTGCTCTTTGGGAAAGCTGCTAAACTCATTTATGATGAGGAGTGAATTCAGTGATTTACAGAGTCATATATTTCACAAATAAAAAGCACTCACTATGTTTAGGAGTCAGGCCAGCTGCTAAGGTGGGAATAGAAGATTGGAAAACTCCTGAGACTGTTTGGAAAGAAATGATCTAACAGGAGACAAGGCAGGTATCAGATAATAAACAATCAAACATAGATACCATAAAACAGATGCAAACTTCCACATAGTACTACTTCGTGCATACTTAATGAATGAATGATAATATTGGATGTTCATTTGCATACAGGAAAGCAATAGCATAGCAATTCACTAATTACGGAGATTTATGTGTAAAATAAGGTAATTTGCAAAGGACTGGGGGCTTTCTGGAAAACCTTGTAAATCAGTGATATTCAAGCAGGAAAACACACCAGAGTCTTCTGGAACTTACTTATTTATTCTTTAGACTACCAATAACTAAGATCCTTCTGTGGAGATTCTGTTCCAGAAGGACTGGGTTGGGCCTTTCCGAAAAACCCCCTCGGTGACTGTGACGTGTACTCCCAGTTAAGAATCACTGCTCAAAGTAATAGGTTACATTGCTTATTGTTTCTCTAAAAATAATGATAGATCATCATTGAAGATTGCAGAGAACAATTCAGTCTCAAAGAATTTCTGTGCTTTGCCAATGGCTGCGTGTGTCAGTTTCCATTTGCCCCTTTTTCTGTGCAGGTGAATAGGTCACTTATCACTCACAGCCTCAATTTGTCTGTTCAGCAGGGAAGCTAATACTAGCCTTTCCACCTATTTCCCAGGACTTTTGGGAGAATGATTAATTCAGCACCTGCTTACTTTGTACCTGTTGTGTAGGGGTGGCTATTTTGTTCAGGGGAGGATTAAAAGATAGTATATCCATTATTTTCGTGAGGGTTATAAATGAGAAAATTAATATAATCATAATAGAGGTTAGAAAATCAAGTGCCCCTTCAAAGAAGTGCTCTGGGAGTTTGAAGCACAGACCTAGAGGGGTAAGTTGACATTTTGTGCATGTCAGTTTGGGAAAGGAAAGGAGAGGAGTGGGTGACTCGTTTAAATACTATCATGGGGAAGGATTAGGGAAGTCAGACCGTTGGGAGTTGCAGATTACCACTCTGAGGGTCAGGACTTTTGGTGGGTAGTGGGGAGCCCTTGTAGGATCAGCAGCAGAAAATGACATGAATTGAGGAAAGTTAGAAAGACAAAGCTCATAGTATATAGTGCAAGGATTAGGACGATGGAAAAACTGGAGGTGGCAAGACAAGTTAAGAGGCCAGAGTGGTAGCATAGGTTCAAAGGGTGAGGATGGATCTGTCAACAACCATTCCTATTTGTGGCAAGCACCTGGGCTGAGTAAACAGGGCTAATGGGGTCCCTTGAAAAGTCTCTGCGAAATCACACAAATGAAGATGGCCACCAGGAAGCCCCATGAGAGGCAGCTACCTAGGTAATTAAAACCTTTGGTTTCCACAGCGTTTGCCAGCAAGGGCTGCACTAACAAAGCCTCAGGAAGGGGCGTGGAAGGAATTGATGCAGAGGCCTCTCCCCATTTTGGTCTTGGTCCCACACTCACAACTGCACCACGGCCAAGTGCTCAGGGAGTGTAACCCTGATTTCCTGGGTTCAAAATCCACGAAGGATTCTCTGGAAATATCTTGGGCAAGGTACACCCCCTCTCTGTAACTTGGGTTCTCCACCTGTCAAGTGGGAATAATGACAATGATATTAACAATACCCATTTCATCATGTTATGAGGATTAACTATTAACACTTGCAGAGTATCTAGGGCACAGTAAATTTAGTGCTATAAAATTAATAAAATGTTTATGTTTTATACAGGTGGCCATAAAGTTCATGTGCAATTTAAAATGGTACACAAACTTTAAGGCCATGCCCTATCATGGACTTTTATGTACATCTCATTTGAAAATATTCTATGATTCACAAATACTGAAACCCATTAATCTGAAGCAAAGACAGGACTGACTGACTTGGATTTGCTCACCATTGCCGGGCCCCTGTGATCAGTATAACTAGCCAATGGCACCTACAGCCTGTCTGGCTGTCCCTGTGCCCTCCTCAGTCTTTTTTGTCCCTGGATTCTGACTTCTGATATATATCTATTTCCAAGAATTAAGTGTTCATCAGAATAACTTTCATTCTCGGGGCTCAAGTTGAAGGTGCCGATCACAGAGAATCAACCTGAAGTCTTGCTGTCTTACACAGGACACCCAAAACTTTAGAGATGTTAACCAGTAGTGAAGACCTAATCAGGTGAGCTCTTAGGAAGGACCAGGCACTTCATGAAGAAAGATATTCAAAGAGAGAGAGGGATTTGATGTGAGGAAGATTCTCCACTGCTGGTTTGAGACTGGAGGGGGCTTCTAGAAGCCTAAACAGCTGATAAGGGAACAGGACCTCAGTCCTACAACCCCAAAGAACTGGATTCTGTTTCAGCCAGGTGAGCATGAAGGGGAGCCTGAGCTCCAGATGACAGAGCAGAGGCTAACACCTTGATTTCAGTCCTTGAGAACTTGAGCAGAGGATATGCAATGCCAGACTCCTGACCCAAGGAAACTGAGACTATCGACAGGCATTATTTTGAGCCACTAAGTTTGTGGTAATTCATTATGCAGAAAGAAAACTAATACATTCTCTCTAGCCCAAAAACATCCATGCTGGGCTTCCTTGGGCACAAATCCACTTGCTTAATCCTCCCCAGCTGTGGGAAGGGCTGTGTGCTGGGAAAAACAAAGGCCAGTGTGGCCCACAGCACCCCTCTCCCTTGAAGACGCTACAGATGGATTAATGATCTTTTCTTCCCCAGGTGTACTGGACCAACATGGAATTCCATGTGCATACCACAACTCCCCCATCTCCGAGACCATCCACGCAGAGGAAGCAAATGTGGAGAGGATGCTTGGGCAGGATTCTTGTAAAAGGATATCTTGTTTGTAGCACATCTGGAAGGAAGTGGCCACACTATCCTTTTGCCCCAGTGCCATCTAAAAATCAAGCAGATTCTCTTTACGCTTCTGCTAGGAAAATTTTTCAGAACTCAAATTAACTGCAGCATTTACCCAGCTGCCCTAGAATTCTACCCTTGGCAAACTCTTTGGGTGAAGTAAACGAGGAGGCAGAAGGTTCTGGAACAGTTTGCTGGCCATTTCTGCACAATTAGGCAAACTTGCCCTTCCAGCTAGAGTTCAGCTTCCTGGCTAATTTTACATTTATTGGACGAACCCAAGTTGTCAGATAAGCAGCAACAGGGCAAAGAGGCAATGCCTGTCACCTTGACTGCTAACCCTGACCTTAGGTCCACACACGCAAAAAGACCAGGTAGAACTTTTTTGCTCCCCAGCACAGGTGATTAATCATGGACTGAGGCAAGCTCTCAGTTGAAAGCTGGCGGAGCAGAGCACCAACATCTGTTTTGTGTTAGCTATTGCTGAAATGCCAGTGGCCTGAAACCATTTAGAAAACACAGCTCTCCGTGCCCTCGGCCTTTCTGTGTCTCCAGCTGGCAACCAAGTGGCAAATATATTTAGGAAGCAGCAGCTAGTTTCTCCTTCAATAAAGCCAAGGGCCTCCAAGGCCGGGGACTCAGGTGGTGCATTTTGGGTGAAATACTCTCTACACTCCCTTCATTGGGGACCTCAGAGGGACAGAGCTACCGACATATCCCAGCTGAGTTTGATGGGGAGGAAAAAAAATTATAAGAAATGTGAGAAGAGCTTTTAAAAGTGAGGGTTGAATTATCACTGTTTAATCACCCTGATCACATCCTTTCTTGCTTTTCACCATCTTTTCCTCAGAGCAGAGACAGAAGTCTGAGTCAAGAGTAGACCTCCGTGATAACAGCCACAAGGTCAACTTGATGATGTTAAGTGTAGATTGCACCCCCAAACAGCTTGCACTGAAGAAAAGCAACATCTTATGTGAGAAGTTTGTGAATGTATCTCATGCCAAGAGTCAGTAGGAAAGTAAGAAAATTCTTGTCTTGAGTGATAATTGCTTTTACCTAGCATTCTCCTTTCATCCTCTGTTTAGTGCTCTAAATCAGTGGTATTCAACCTTCCTAAGGCTGCGGCCCTTTAATACAGGTCCTGTGGGTCGAGACCCACAGGTTGAGAACCACTGCTCTATATCTACTCACTTAGTTACTCTTGTTTTTTTAAACCTATCAAACTCAAATGTAAAAATATGTGTGCTCTGGTTCTGTTGCAAGAACCAGAGCAAAGGTTGTAGGTCACAGCTGGAATGGACTGGTCCCACTTTTTCCCAGTCCAGTTAGGGTAGGAGCAGAGTTGACATCTCACCTGCCAATCTCGTGATGAAGTTTCACAAATGATCAGAATGAATGAAATAATACATACAAAACAATTTAAAAATGAGGTATGGCTATATCTTTCATCACAAAATACATTATATTTTAAGCGTAACTCATTTTTTTCCTTATTTTTTTTCTCGGTAGAAAGCAAATACAAATGATTGAGGTACAAAAATGAAGGAAGTTGCTTGAAAGACCATGACATTTTATTCAACTCCAAATGGTTGAATAAAACCCAGGAATTTAAGGCTTTGAATTTTTTTTTTTTTAAATCCCAGATGAGAGTACAGAATGAATTATCTGGAGTAAACTTGCCTACCTAGAAGTGACAATGGAAGTAAACAGACTTTAGTCCTCCTAAAAGTAGATGAAATGCTTTAAGTGATGTTGCTTAGAATCATATTTTTATATTAAGTCAACCATATTAGTTTTATTTCTCTACCTAGGCTCAGAATTCACTCTTGTCTTGTGTCTAATTATCCCAGTTAGTCAAAGGCTGGGTGCTAGTGTGATGAAAATCAGAGGTTTGATCCCTATTCAAGCCTATTTTCTTCTTTTTAGTCTAAGGTTCCTGAAATACCCAAAGAGAGCTGACTGAGAGAGCTGGGATGGACTTAAAATAAACCCATGCAATTCAGATAATCAGACTAAATGTTCATGTTTTTAAATCGCAATTTACAGTTTTCTGATAAGCCATTTTCTGTCTCATCACATCCCTTCTTCCAAAAAAAAAAAAAAAAATCCTTACTACTTGTATATTTTGTTAAGTATTTCCAAAATATGTATTCTTCCCTCTTCTGACCTGATTTCCAGAGCTATTTCAGTTTTATGTCATCTTAATTTCTTCTGGAGAAATATGATCCTCAGGGTCTTTTTTCTGCCCCCAGAAGGTATACAGTTTTGGGGAATTTAGCAACATAATAATGATAATGATATCAATACCCATCATGCACTGGGACTGATTTCTATAAAAAGAAATCAGATATCACCATAGTAAAAGCCAGACTCTATTCCTGAGAGTCCCTGTGAAAGGAAAAAGTTGTCCATCTTCAGTCCCTTGGACTTTTTCTCTTTTGTTCTTAGCTACTGTGATACTATTCCAGGAAAGATTGGGAAGCTGTCTAAAATATACAAGGTCTTTCTACAGTATATGTCCATCAGAAAGTCTGAGGAAAGAATGTCCCAGACTGAGTTAAGTTCTGTGTGAAGACTGACTATTTGCCAAAACCATTTCCTCCTCCTAGGCACATGGTTAACTTCATTTCCCAGGGTCCTCTGTGATTAGGCAGTCATGTGACTGAATTACAGCCAATGGGATAAGGGCAGAAGTACATCATGCCTTTCCTGTCATGGTCCGTGAAAACATCTCATACACAGTCCTTGGTGCCTCTTACCCCAGGGCCAGCAACCTTGGGTACCATATATAGAAGATGGAGGAGCCATAGAATGGAAGGAGTCTGAGTTCCTTGAAGAGGACTATATGTCCAACATAGATACCAGTTTTGGATTTTATTATGTAAGGAAGAGGAAGAGAAGCAGGGGCTAGAGCAATATGGCTGAATAGAAACCTCCAGTGATCATCCCTCCTCACAAACATCTAATTCAATGAATGTCCATGCAAGCAAGCACCTTCAGAAGAATAAAAAATCTGATGACTAATCATACCACCTGGTTTTAACATTATATCTAGGAGAGAGGCATTGAGGAGAATTTTGCTGGTGCCTGTGAAGGGAACATTTAGACCAGCCTATCCAGAAGTGGAAATCCTCCACCTGAAGACTAAGTTCCATTTAGTCCCACTACCAGCAAAGGGCAGCCTGGGCTGGGGCCTGGACTAAATTCATAAGGCAGTTGGGTCACAAAGGTTACAGTACTAGGCAATTCCTATGGCTGTGCTGGCTCAGAGCTAGCAGACTTGGGGTGCACATGAGCCAGTGAGATACAGGTGGTGGTTGTCAAGCCAATGCTTGTATTACATGCTCCCCAACTGCAGGCAGTGAAGCTCAGGGACTGTGCTTTTCTGCTTGGGGAAAAGAAAGAGAGAAGTTCAGGGGACTTTATTGTGCAATTTGGGTACCAAGTCAGACAGTAAAAATCAAGGTTCAGGAAGACTCCTGAAGCCCCTGAGTTCATGCTTTGGTTCCTAGATGGCATTTCTGGGCCAGAAAGAAACATACTACTTTGAAGGGAAGGACTCAGTTCTGGTAGGATTCACCACCTGCTGACTAAAGAACCCTTGGGATGTGAATAAACAGCAAAAGTCACCACTGGCTTTGGGTGAGATTAGGCTGGCTTCAAGATATAACCTGGTGCTGGTGGCCATGAGGGAAGTGCTCCTGCCCCAACTCCAGCAGCCCAGCATGGAGAGTTAGGATAGAGAGTGAGAGGCTTTTCCTGGTAATCCAGGGAATTCTCTAGTATTTAACCCAGGCTCACCAAGTAGGTAAGACCAGGAGTCTAAGAGAGTAACATCTTTACTGGGCTTGGGGTACTCCCAATGTTGATGCAGAGTGACCATCAATTATAGTGACCAGAGACTTATACCATAACACTCAATTCCCTTTAAGTATCTAGAAAGCCTTCTAAAGAATATGGGTTCAAAGAAGCCCAGACTGTGAAGATTAAAATAAGTACCCAACTCTTCAATTCCCAGACAATGAAGAACATATACAAGCATCAAGAATATTCAGGAAGACATGACCTCACCAAACCAACTAAATAAATACCAGTGACCAATCCTGGAGTGATGGACAGGTGACTTTTCAGAAGAAGAATTCAAAAGAGCTACCCTGAAGAAGCTTAGTAAACTTCAAGACAACACAGAGAATGAATTTAGAAGTCTATCAGAGAAATTTAACAAAGAGATTGAAATAATAGTATAAAAATCAAGCAGAAGTTCTAGAGGTCAAGCATTCAATTGACAAACTTACAAATGCATCAGAGTCTCAACAGCGCAAATGGCCAAGCAGAAGAAAGAATTAGTGAGCTTAAAGACAGGCTATTTGAAAATACAGCCAGAGGAGGAAAAGAAAAAAAAGGAAAAGTGGATTTCAACTGTTTTAAGCCACTAATACACTGGTGTTTGTCTATTACAAGTAATGTATTTTAACCAATACTGACCCTACAGAGAGGGATACTATGAAAAACTTTCGAAGATTCAACACCTTAAAGTCCCTTTACCTTTCATTGTCTGTACGGTGTAAAAAAAAAAAAAAAAAAAAAAACCCGAAAGTTTTCTGTGGGAGTTTAGTTTCTCAATCTTTCATTATTAATTGCCAAATAGTGTCATGAAAACAGGGAGTTTCTTGATTTAAAAACATCCTAAAGGTAAATCATCATTAAGAGAAGGAAGGAGAAAAAGAGAGGGTGGGAAGTGCCATTTTGGGATGCTTAAGAATCAACTGACTCTCCTCCATTTTAGAAATGTGCTCCAACTTTGACAGAGGATTAGCTGTTGCTCAGTCCCTGCTGAGTACTAGAGAAAAATCAAATGCACTTGTGAGGTTTAGATGGTGTCTTCATAGGAAAATGTAAGTGAAGGATTTAGCTAACTGCTAAATAAGTAAAGAACAATTCCAAAATGGTGCTGGGAGAACTGGATAACCACATGTAAAAGACTGGAACGGGACCCACATCTTTCACCTCTTACAAACATTGACTCAAGATGGATAATCCTGGAGTTTTTTCCTGTGGGAAAAACTATTAAGGATGTTGGCCTGGGGAATGATTTTTATGAAGACTTCATTGGCAATTGCAGCAACAACAAAAAATAAACAAAACAGACTTAATTAAGCTGAAAAGCTTCTGCACAGATAAGGACACAATTAGTAAAGCAAATAGACAACTCTCAGAATAGAAAAAGATATCTGCACATTATGGACTTGACAAAGGGTTAATAAATACAATCTATGGAGAACTCAAATTAATCAAAAAAAGAGCAAATAATCCCATTTATCACTGGGTAAGAGATATGAACAGAACTGTCTCTGAAGACGACAGATGAATTGCCAAAAGACATATGAAAAAATTCTCATCATCCCTAATCATCAGAGAAATGCAAATCAAAACCACCTGAGATACTACCTAACACCAGTGGGAATAGCCCTTATTAAAATGTCCCAAAGCTGCAGATGTTGGCATGGACATGGAGAGAGTGGAACACTTTTAACTGTTGGTGGGACTGCAAAGTAATACAGCCTCTTTGGAAAGAAATATGGAGAATCCTCAAAGAACTCAAAATAGACCTTCCATTTGATCCTGCTATTCCATTACTAGGCATATACCCAGAAGAAAATAAAATCCTTTTATCATAAGAATGTTTACACTAGTTTATTTTTTGCAGCTCAAATTACAACCACCAAGATGTGGAAACAACCTAAGTGCCCATAAAACCATGAAGGGATTAATAAACTCTGGTGTATGTATACTGTGGAATACTATTCAGCCACAAAAAAGATGGTGATTTCACATCTTTTATATTAAGCTGGATGGAGTTGAAACACTTTCTTCTTAGTAAAGTATCACAAGAATAGAAAATCAAGTATCCAATGTATACAGTATTAATAGGAAGCCAGTAGACAATCTAATACACACCCACACAAGAGAAAAACTGATTTCAATTCAAGATGGTGGGAGGGGAAAGCAGGGCAGTGGGAAAAGGAAGGGGGTAGGGGCATTGGGGTGCTCCCACCTAATGGGCACAATGTAAGGGCATATGAAACACCTCCCGGGCTCAGGACACAACTACAACACAGACTTTACTTAACAAATGCAGAGTGTAACTTAATCATTTGTACCCTCATACAGGGTGTCCATAAAGTTTGTCCATAAACTTTATAGACACCCTGAATTAATCTGAAAAGAAAAAAGAAATAACTATGAAAAATACCAATTTTTCTTTTGCTGTTTGGGTAGCTTTGGATTGAATTATCTGGCTTACTCACCTCACTTACATATCTGATAGTGTCCAGATAAATCCTTAGTATACACAACGTAAAATCATGCATTTATCAAAAGAATAGAAAAGGGACTCTAGATTTTGACCCATGTATGCACTCACCCATGAAGTGATTATAACTGTAGTATTACAACCAAAATAACTCCATAGGCAACCCCTAAGGAAATAATGTTGTAATTGTTTGTAAATGCTGATTAGATTCCAAGGCTTATTTAGGAAATCTGCGAATGCCCAAGTCTAGAATTTAGTAGCCGTACATTCACATATGTGATATGTAAGGCACAATTTAACTACTCACTATCTATCTGGAAAGCTGGGTTAATGGTGTATGGGACTGACATGATGGGAGCAAAAAACTATAGAAGAATGGAGGAGGGAAAGAAGCCATCAAGATATGGCTTCAAAAGATGAATGGGGGCTCAGCAATAAAAAATAGGAATAATAAACTGTGGGGAAAGATGAGAGCCTTCCAGGTAGAAGAAAATCCATGAGTGCACATAGGGAGGTAAGATACCTTGGGAAGAGCTGAAGAAACGCAGCCAAAGCTTACACTGAAGGGTCATTCATTCAGTCAACATGTATAACTTGAAGTTAAGGACAATGTCTCTCTTTGCCCTTATGGCACAGTGTTATCCTGGGGGAGACAGACATTAACTCATGAAATAAATCTATATTCCACTTGGTAATACATGCTGTGAAGAAAAATGATGCAGACTTGGGAAGTGAACAGAGTGACCCATAGGGAAGGGGCAATGATTTAGAAAGAGTATTCAGGGAAGGTCTCTCAGGGTTGGTGGCATGAAGAAGGGTCACTCCAGCCTGAACTGCCAAGCTGTTCTGAGTTCAGATTTCCACTGGGTCCCAAGTCTGGGCTCTGAGCCTGTTCTGGGAAATGAGCTCAAGTAGAAAAAAGCACTGGGTCACCTGGGTTTGGGATCTGTGACAAGGAAGCCTCACGTGGTGAAGGAGTCAAAAAGAGTGAAGGCTGCAAGTCTCTGGGGAACCAGAGAAGGCCTGGAGACTGCTTCCCTTGATTTTGTAGAGATTCTCTTTTTGTTTGTGAGGATAAGAAAAATCTGATCAGTGACAACTTTTTACTTTTCTGTGGTTTTAATCATGATCTTAACTTCTTCAGCTAGCAGAATACAGTACAATCTACCTAGCTGACCTCTTCCCTAAACCCACAACCTCCTCAAGATGACGTAATTTTCATAGACCAGACATGTGCTACGTGTAGCTTCCTGATGCTGACCCTCTCTGCAACTTACAGAGGTTCTACTGTATATGCTTTTGTTCCCATTGTGTAGAAACCAGTCAGCCCCTCAGATGTTCTCAATGAACAGTATCTGGGATTTTGCAATGAAAGGACAGAATACTTAGTTTTAATTATAGAACAGGCAACATCTCCATGAACTATGATATGAAACCATAAACCCAATATATTATAATACATAATATAACACTATAACATAACTAAATGCAAGTTTAAAATTCATCATCTTCTCAGTTCAGGCCTCTCCTAGAAGCCAATGCCCAAAGGAAAAAAAAATAGCACCCCGTTAGCTGAGTGCCTTCATTCCACAACCCTGCCAAGACAGCATTCTATAGTCTATGTAACCACTTCCCACGCCAGCATGATTTGTGTACTTTCCAAGTCATCCAAGAAATAAAATCTCAGAAAGATTTAGTGTGAGGAGGCCCTCTCTGGGGGAGCATTTCTGTCAATATTTCCTCTTCAGCTCTTTGTCTAGTATCAATTTGGGGATTTCTAAAGGGCAAAGGAAGCCCAGAGTAAGGAGGAATTACTTATATCAGCACAATGACTAAGGGAATGTAGCTCTAATTTGCAGACTCAATTTCCTCATCCTTCTTTCGTTGTCCTGAGTAAAATTTGCCAAAACCTAGGTTTCTATCCTCTGGTTGGCTTGTTAAGATTTTTTTTTTTGTATTGAAAGTGGAGAATTGAGTAATTATCTGGGTACTATATAAGTTTAATTGTAATATCTAAGATGATTAAAGGATGATAATAGTAATACTGTAACTCTAACCTCTATTTATAGCAATAATCCATAAATATTACATGAAGAAAGCATGAACTTAAAAAGAGAAGACATCTTGCTGCCATTCTGTCCTGTCAGATTTTTACTTTTGAGGATCTTGTATAGCTAATTGTTTAATTTCCAGGAAGAATGCAATTCATTACTTTATCTTAACTTTATCTTTGGTTTTTCTCAACCTAAAAGATATCCAGACACATCTCCCACCACCCTATGCCCTGCCATCCAGAAACTCCTTCAGCAATTGACAGAGATAAACTTGATGCAAAATGGAGAATTTCATTTTTTCTAAATTTATCATTTAAGCATAGGGGATTTATTAGCAGTGATTCAGGTGAATTCTACTAAAACCAAATATTATATATTAGGAAGTGGAATTCTATATTTATTTTCTTTTGTAAATACCTTTCCATTCCTGTGTTTCTTTCTGTAGACAGAAGGCGACCTAATTATAAATGAGTCAAATGTTTGGATACATGTGATTGAAAAAAGTGATTTTGTGATTATCCTGCAAAGTCTGACACTGAAGTAAAGCTGGGAGAGGGTTGATTAAATAACAGATATTATAATTTCTCCCCCTACAGCAAATTTGGTGAAAAAAGGAATGAACTAGCCAATAGAGAAATCCAACTTACATGCCTGCCTGTTAATCACAGCTAGACTCATTCTAAATATTCTTGTCTTTCATTAAATTTTGCATTTAAAAAGACTGATGTTATACAGAATTCAAAAATATTCAAGAATTTAGAACTTCAGATAAATGGGTCTGCAGATCTAAAAACTGCACATTATTAGCAACAAGTCAAAGTAAATGCTTGCTAAAATGTATGTAGTATTAAAAAAAGATACATGTAGTATAGTAGCTATTCCATCCTAATATGAAATTGAAAGTATAAAAAAAACTTAGTATCTGATATTTAGTAGATACATCAGGTTGAACAGAGGATCTTTTTTCCAAAAAGCCCTTATCATTTCAATCCCACATCATCAAAATTATAATAATCATGGCAGGAAGATGACTAGTTAAAGGAGGTGATAATTATAGTGCAAAATAGAGCAGATCCCACATAATTAAAGGAAAATCCATCCTTTGCAAGTTATGGATATGAAATCTTTTGTCATTTGTTATTCCTATAATAAATCAACACTTAGCAGTTTTGTCCATTGGAGATGTTCTTTGTCACCAAATTCATTCTAATTGAAGATGCAATAAAGAGATAATAAATTTAAGTAATTATAATAAATATTACCCTGTCCATCCAAAGGACACAAGTTAAGAGAGAAATGGCAGTATCTCTGTCAGATGCCTATCATCAAATCAAATAATAACAATCAAAGTTGTGATCGTAACACATAACACTTAATGACTTTCCATACTTCAATAAGTTATGGGAAAGCACATGTACTTCATGAGGAAATTGCTATTCCTGAAGCCAAAGTGATCACAGGTTTTAGGAAGGACAGGTGAGGTGTTCATAGTAACTGAGCAAAAAGGGTTGAGGTTCTGATTTAAACAGAGGCTTAAAGCAGAAGATCAAAACATGTTTCATGCTTTCCTTTTGGGGGGATTTCTCTTATTCTTCTATCTATTCCTCCTTTTCTTTTTTCTCTAGGTCTTTACCTTTCTCTGCATTTTCCAGAATTCCATCCTCTGTTCCCTTTACTTTGCCTCTGCACAATTAACCTCACCTGTTTCCTTTCCCTTACATCAGTGGTTCTCAACCTGTGGGTCGCAACCCCTTTGTAACAATGAAAATGCATCCTGCATATCAGATATTTACATTACGATTCATAACAATAGCAAATTACAGTTATGAAGTAGCAACAAAAATAACTTTATGGTTGGGGTCACCACAACATGAGGAACTGTATTAACGGGTCGCGGCATGAGGAGGCATTAGGAAGGTTGAGAACCACTGCCTTACGTAGCAATGTGGTTATCCAACTTGAACCTGTACCATGATCAACTGAAGGGATGGTTAAAGCAGATTGCTGACCTCAACTCCTGGGGCTTCTGATTTGCAAATAATTGTTGCAGTTCCAACAAGACCAGGTGATGCGGAAGCTGCTGGTCCAGGGACCACCCTTTGAGAAGCACGTTGTATAATAATCTTGTATTGACCCTCTTCCATCTTCATGATATGTGAAATGATGATTGGGGGCATGTGGGCAACTTTCCCTACCATCCGTGGCACTATGTGTGTAGTAAGTGTACAGGTGTGATGAGTAAAAGCAGAAGCGCTCACAGGCAAGAATTACAACGAAGAGACTGACCTTGGTGAGCAAGTTCAGTGATTCAGACGGCTGATAGTAAGTATTCAGGTTTTGCTCAAGTCTTTTGATGAAAAGATGGCCTCGGAGCAAATATTTTATTAGTGTCATCTACATCATGGCAAAATTGACACTTAATACACTTCTTTTCAATTCAATGTGAAAATATGTATTCATGATTCATAAGCCTATTATGTATCAGGTACTGTGCTGATCACCAGTGATACAAAGATGATATGGAGATATGACGGTTTCTAGGTAAGGAATCCACCATCCCATTCTTGTCTCATGGGAGTAAAACAAATGACTACAAAGCCCTTAAAAAGGTAGTTCACAAAGGGTGGTCCCTGGTCCTCAGAATCATCTGGGACTTTTTAAAACCACAAGAGGCATTCCATGCAGAAATCTCTGTGGGTGGGGTGGGGCCAGCATGCTGTTTTAACCCTTCCCCACCTGTATCAGTTAATTCTGATATAGGCTCAAGCTTGAGAAACGTTTCTACATAGGAGAAAGGGAACAGGCAAAGGTTCTCATGCAGAGGGAAGATAAAGAGAACCGAGGGTGGGGTTCTAACAAATATGGACAGGGGAAGAGGCCTAGCAGAAAAGAAGAGGAAGAGAAAACAGAAAAAATGAGAGAAACACCAGAAAAGGAGAGTATCTCTACAATTAAGTTTTCGAGCAGAGAGAATGATGTGGAGGGATCAAGTCTCATCTGGCAGGAGAAGCAGGAGGGTACAGTGACCTTTGTCTATGGAGCAAAGGGGCAGAGGACAGGGTACAGCGGCTGGAAAGTGCAGGGGGAGGAAGGCTGAGATGCAAGCATGATAGTCTTCTGAGAAAATTTGTCGTAACAAAAGGGAAAGAATAAGGCTCTGTGGCTGTTTGAAGAGGAAGAAGGGTGAAGATAAGGGAACCCCACAAGTTCATGGTTGAGAAGAGGGGCCAGTGCCTTTAGAAAAAGAACCAAGCACAGAGATGTGAAGGAGATAATAATTGTTCATTTGCTGAGAGAAAAAAGAAAGAAGAATTCTGTCTTTCAAATATCGGCTGAGAATCTGTGCCTGCCAGGCACTGCTCTCAGGGTAATAAAGAAGCAAAATGCTTGTTCTCCTGGAGTTCATAGTCTAGTCTAGAAAACAGACACATATATAGTTTGTCAGCTCCTCCTAAATGCATGAAGAGTAAAGCGAGGTGAGGGGAATTAGCAGGACAGGCAGGTACCTGTTTAGGATAGAGCCACTTCCTGAATAAGGCGGGGAGGAGAAAGAAGGGGAGAGAAGGGGTAAGCCACACAGATGTGGGTCAGAAGAGGGAACAGCGAGTGCAATGGCCCTTCTGCAGGAGCTGCTTCCTGCATGCCAGGAAAAGCAAGGATGCCAGCTGCCTGGTGTTGCCTGAGTCAGGGCCACGGTAGAAATACGGGGACCACATCCCGAGAAGCTGTGAGGGCCATGGTCTGGAATCTACACTGAGTATCTGGGAAGCCATTGGACAGTTCTGAGTAGAGGGATGATATGGTCTGGGTTTGTTTCCTTCATTTTCTTCTTCTTCTTCTTTTTTTTTTTTTTTTTAAAGATTATGGTGGCTTCTGTGTGGAAACAAGCCATAAAAAGGCAAAGGCAGAAGAGAGGAGAATATTCAGGCAGCTACTTATTAAGCTACTCCAGGAATCCAGGTGACAGGTGTTGGAGAGAGTGGTGCAGATGCAAGATGTGGGTGTAAAGTCTGAAGGAAAGGGAATGATTCCAGGATGGGTAAAGCTGTTAGAAAATTTGGAGAAGGAAGGGAAGAAAGCAGATGAGTTAAGAATATTTTAATCAGTAGTACCTTTACTGACTGATTACTACATATCAAGCATCATGCTAAGTTCCTTATCTATATTACATCATTTAATCCTTCCAACAACCTCAGTTTATAGTGAGGGAGCTGAGGCAGCAACTTGCCTGTTCTGGAACAAGTGGGCTGCCAGGCACTGGGCCCCGTGCAGTTTGGGTGCAGAGCACACTCTGTTAATCATCCACAAGATTCAACCTCTATCTTCTCTGAGAAGTGAGAGGTTACCCAGAGTTGGGGGAAAGGGCTGCAGTGAGTTTGGAAGCTCACAAAGAATGTTGACCTAATAATTGAAAAAATGTACATCAAAGATTTAAACAATAATTAGACAACGAAGGCCCTGATGTTTTCAGGGGAGTTGTAATGAGGGGCTCAGTCTCCTGTGACTGCTTGCAACATGTCTCAATAAAGAAAATGTACAAGCTGCAATCTTTCTGGACCTCTCCAAAAGCAATCTCAGTCACTGAGCGATCACCACCTGCCACAACTGGGGTGGAACTGGTTCCGGCTCCCCGTCCTCTGAGATAAACATCCCTACGATCATGTTTAGCATAAACACTGACCTGACATTGGGGCAGGCTGGCAAGATGGAAGTTGAATCATGACATATTTATTAAGCTGAACCCTGAGTTTGACACTCGGAGGAACACCAAATTAATTCAAGACACATTTCTTGCCCTTAAGGGGCTTACAGTATTGGCTTGGCTGGAGGACCACCCGACATCTATTAAGATGGAGAAATCAAATCTCCACTTTGGGCTCACTGCACTGCACAGAGTGACAGGCCAGGAGCTTAAAAGGGCCTTGGTGCATATGGAATGCATGCCCAGCCTGCAGCCCCTCAGTCTGTGTGCACTAACTCCACACGCAGCCTGGCTTCAGAGTGAAGGTGGCTGTTTGTGCATAAACATTGTCATTTCGCTGAGACTGCTATTTCATCTTTGAACCTTGGCATCAAAGGAACACTGACCTTATTCCTGAAGCTTGCCTTTCTTTGAAGCATATGGCTTTGCATTGCAGATTAAAGTGAAGACATTCATCAAGGAACAGATCTGGCCAACCGCTCCCCAAACTCAACCTGAAACAAAGCCTTGAAAGGCTCCAATCACAGTTGCTGTGGATTCGGCTGAAGATGAAGGCTTGAAGCCAGGCTCCTCTTTCTCAGATCCTGTAAAGCAGCTCCCGCATGACACAGCTCCCTTTGAGCTTTGGACAACTTTGCCCTGAGAGCCAGTCTATCTCTGCAGAAAGGGGAGAGCTAATGCAATATCCTAACCTGTCCTGCTCATTTTATTTAAAGCAGACATTGCAGTAAATGAGGCCACTGTGATCATTCACTGCATGCCTTTGAATTCTTCAAAAGATGTGTCAAGCAAAACCACCTGAAACTTGGTTGATGATTCTGTCAATTTGCTTTTCTACTACTTTTCTTTGTTCATTCCATTGAAAAGAAACTGTCTTATCTTTCTCCCTCATTCTTCTATCTTGGTTCTAAGAAAAAATACCATATATATAAGAGTTCTTTGTTTTTTGTTTTGGGTTTTTTTTTTTTTTTTTTTTTTTTGGTTAAAAT
>CAUYRH010136414.1:0-15373 GCA_963574655.1 Perodicticus potto | reverse complement strand
AAAAGACGCTCGCCATTTTGGGCATTCCAATAAGTTTGTATCCGCCTCGCGCCTGAGCTGCGCGGGTCCCTGTGGGACCTAGCAGTGTGCCTTTCTGGTCATCAAACGCTGAGATCCACTTTTCGGTGGAATTTTTTTCCCAGCTAGGTTTTGTGAGTTGCGACCTGCTGTCCTCCCTGTGGGAGGGGCCGGCTGCCCCTCCGCCATTCAGGGGGAAACAGTTTACAGCAGTTTCCGTGGTTATGAACTATATTTCAAACACAACAATCCACCAAATTGCTGTGCGTTGCCAAGTGCTCATCCACTCCGACAATTCACACGGCGAAAGGTCCAGTACTCCCTCCCTCTCACCTGCTGACTGGAGAGTGATGAACTACCGGACTGTCACTGCCGCCATCTTCTGAAAATCCCCCAGACTAAGAGGTTTGTAGTTCAAGTACTAGGGAGAGGGGCGAATTAGATAGTATAGAAGTGAAACTCATTCTCACATTCCTTATGTTCAGTGCAAGTGGAGAATTATTTCTTTGCTCTAAACTACATGTCTACAATCATCTCTTGGGTGCTGTGAGGGGGGTAAAGACCCAAAGTGTATAATCTGAGCACGTGATGTTTATATAAACAATAATTAGTTTATAATTTAAGACAGTCTAAATAAGATAATACTTAGATAATCATACTTGATTAAAATCCTGATTTTGTCAATAAGAGTTATATGACCCTGCACATATTTCTTAATTTCTCTAAGTTTCATTTTTTTACACATGTAAATGGGAATAGTCATAGTATCTAGCTTGTATGGATGAGGTGCAAATAAAATTACACATATAAAGTCTTTAACTTGAGGTCTGGTAATGGAAAGTGTATGTAAGAAATTGTAAGCCTTATTATGAGTTCTATGAGGAATCAAAAGTGGAAGCAATCATCATATTCATTGGCTTGAATATAATCGAAAATTTCACAGAAGATGTGGCCCTGGAAAGATCTAGATAGTTGCGTTGGCATTGGGAGGAGATATTTTATGGTGTTAGAGGTCAGGTGTGAAAAACACAGAAATGCGAATGAGCATGATGAGGGAGAAACAGCCTTGGATTTTTAGCAGTGCTATTCAGAATGCTCCTTCCTGGTCATTCTTGTCTTTGGGAGAGAGCTCACTTGTGTGTCAGTGATGTTGTGTTTTGTGTTTATTTTTATTCATAAAGGAGTTAAATTAATCTAAAGGTTAGAAATATTTAATTGTGCTATTTATTTTCTTAGGTTATTGTTGGTCAAGATTTCATGAGACATCATTATGTTTTCATGTATGCTCTGTTTCCTTTGGCTTGTTCACACAGTTCTTTGAAACTGATTTACATAGGCCTTTCTAAGTTAGGAGTGTATAATTGATCGTAGATGACAAATGGATTTCATTAAGATATTTTAACATGTGGTAAACTGGTTGAATAAGAAGAATGATTGATTTTCTTTCCATGTGAGAGGCAATTCACTCTTCTCATCATTAAAACCAACCATGGCTGAGTTAGCCTGTTATGTTTGAGCTGTCAGTACGTGCTTCGAGGTTGCATCCACACTCCTGGAGGTCTGCAGCATGCCAAGTCTGTTTCATAAGTCCCTTAACCACACTTTTACAAAGCAGGTAGTGAATATTATCTCTTTAGTCATTATGAAACCTTAGAACCTAGAAAAAAATAATTGAGAGAAATGTATAGACTGAGATAGATTTGATAAAGAAATGAATTTTTAGACATGTACGGATCATTTCAAAATGTATGTTGAACTTTCATTTTTGAGCTTTGATTCATGTTAAATTTATTTTAACATAGATCATTAGCAATTCTTTTAAAATCGTAGATGAATAAAGCAAAATCTTCATTCATTTTAAAAATTATTTTAATTTCAAATTGTAATGGTGATAAATTTGATATTATTACTATAAAATAGTGAGAATGAATTGAGAACAAAAGACAAAAAATCTCATATAGGTTTTATCTTATTATCACAGTACTGAAGCTCTGGCCCGAAGTGAAAGTGTTATATTTACTGCAAAATAATGGGTGGTCCTGTATATCTCGGATCACCTATATAAATAAATATAAGAATTGTTATAACTTTATAATTCTGTGAGAAAATTCTGTGGAAATTTATGAGTTTATTTAGAAGGCAGATATTAAAAAATATTGGGTAAATTATGAGTAAAAACAAAATCTCTCAAATTCAAAGGTTATAAACCTAACACTTGTAAGCATGGAAAATAATTATTCTACTGATTTGCTTTGATTTTGCTGTCATATTGCCTTTGTCACTCCTGTTATGTTTGAAAATAACAGGCTAATTGTTTAGCAAACCACTGATTTTGATTATTGTATGTTGAGTTACCCAGAGGTAAAACATATTTAGTTATTTTGAACAAAATCACACACACTTAGTTTTATCATATCACTGATATATTATAAAATTTCAGTGGATATACATTCACCTTCTCAAGATAGAAATTAATAGTACAATTTGTTGTATCATTTGGAATTCGACCTCTAAACATGTAATTACGAGTGCTCTACCTAGGGTCTGTCCTGGAGAATGCTACTCAATTCTAGATTCTCTTTGTTGTAGTTACTCCCAAGAGATGAAAAAGAACCATACTCTTGGTCTCAATCCACTTTCCTGTCTAAGACATTAAACCTCTCAGCATCATCTAATTTTAAAGAAATAGGTGATTCAGTAATTAGTAACACTAAAGATATCTGTCCCAAATTGACTAGTCTCAGCTATATGAAGAAGTCAACTCCATCTGGAGTTCAGTCACACTTCCCCATATGGTTAATCACCAGATGCTTATGAAAGGGAGTGTTGTCAGGGCTGGTTGGCCTGAAATTAGCTGTACAGCTGCATTCAGCTTACAGGCAAACACTGTAACAAGATGAGAATGCATGAAGGCAAAGATAGCTTTGACTACTGTACTCTATTTTTCTTCCATTGCTGAAAGTGCTATATTAATTTTAAAACAGTATCTAAACTTGTAAGAAGCAGTCTTTATCACTTTTGAACTCCAAATTAAAGCCAAATATCATCAGCATGTACTTAGACTTGGGGAATATTAACACAGGTTCCAAGACTTTATCACTGGCATATGAAAGTTTCTGAATTTTATTTTTGTGACTCATTTTACTCTGTTACATTTCCCCTGAACAGAAAAATGTATTTTTTTTTATAAAATTTTATTGTGTTTTGTTTATAATTCACAAGCATTACCTTAAACATGTTGAAAGTTATCTGAGAGAGAGGGAGAATGGTTAGATTAGCCTGCTGTAGAATGCTTTCAAACGCCTGAAATTTAAAAGTTACTATTAGCAATGATTATATTTTGATTGATGTCAAGTTGCTTGAAGATATTTAGAATTTATAGACCTTTCAAATGACAAGTGCTGAAATTAACATTAATATTTTTATTTTGAAGTTTTAACATTTCTTTTGAAGAGTCTGTTTTCAGGAGTCTAAGCCACAAGTAGGAATAGGAGACAATTATTCCATTTTACCCAAGCAGAAAATTGAATTTAGTATCTGTTGTGTGTTACATAGTGACTGTTTGGTTAGGGATATTGGACCTCGTTTCTCTCCACTGAAGCATTATGGGAATTGATGCCTTCAGACATTATATTAAAACACTGTCCCAGATCTTTTAGGAGATCTTTCTATATTGAAACATTGGTCCGGGTCTTTTAGGGAACTCTTTTTCCAAAGTGGCCATGGGGGTAGGGATCATTCCTGTCCATCATCAGCAGTAATCCAGGTTTATGTTTTTTGATTGTATCTCAGAAGTTTTTTTACCCTTGAATGCTCAACAGTTGCCTGCAAGGGAACTATATTGAAACTGCAGTGACTTTTGAAAGAAGCTCTTCCTGTAGAAGTACAATTTAATGCAAAAAATACACCGATATTTGCATATACAGCTTGATGATTTAGTAAATGATCCTGTTTTTCAGTACCTGTGGCCCATTACTAACTGATCTGTGAAATACACGCAAAAAACTGAAGACGAGTTTCAATAAAAAATCCCTATGATGGAGTAACATATTTGTAAAATCAGAATAATTTAGGGATATATTTTGGCACAATTTAGGTAAATATACATAGGTTAAAAAATGACATCACATATTTGTCACATATGCATGTTGTTAGGTTAAACATTTATCTTTCTCTTCCAACTGTGAATCTTCATTGGTAATTTGAAGATTTAATGCAGGCTGCACTAGTGGAGAAATTGAATGATTGGTTCTAATATTTTTATATAAAGGGCATGATGTTCTAGGCATTAAGTGATTTTGACATACTTTAATATTCTCTGGTGTGCCATAGTAATCTCAGTTTTTGTAGTCACTTTTATCTATTTAATGGAATTGTTGCAATGGGATTTAGAAAACATGTATACATAGTATATATTAAGTATATGGGATAACTAGAGACTATTTGTGAGTGACCTGTTGCTCCATTCTGTTACAGTGGCCTACCCCACATGATCTTGATATAGGAAAGGTGGCACCCCAGCCCCCTCAGCTGAGCTGAGCTGGAGGATCTGCCACCTCCACCTTGGCAATGTTGGTGTGGGGCAGCCGGCAGAGGAACCAGCGGGCTGGACAATAGGCAAGGGGAGGGACCTCTGACTCCCACCGAAGGCTCCAATAGCCAAACAGGCCAACAACTGCTGGGGAGACACCGGCACCTTGTTGTCTCCTTCACTTTGCACTTATGACGGAACCCCCATTTCCTATGCCTATTCAATTTCATGTAAGTTTCCTAGGCCTCAATTCCCTGAATGGACTGTGTCCATTTATTAAGACATTCATTCACCTTGCCCTGGTGGAAGGGACTGTGTCCATTCATTAAGACATTCATTCACTTTGCCTGGTGGAAGGGACTGTGTTCATTCATTTCCTGGCCAAGGAACCCATGCACCTATATATACCCCTAGACAAAGAACCCTGACGGAGAGACGGGGAGAGACTGAGAGAGAAACAGAGAGAGCTTTTCTCTCCCGACTTGAATTCTCTCTCTCTACTGGGACCTTTAGTGTTTTTGTATTCTTTTCTGTAAATAAATTCTGTCTTATGACTGATCTGTGGTCCGGGGATTTATTCTTCAAATCACCGAGACCAAGAACCTGAAATTCTGGTATCAATCTGACCTGCTAATAATCTTAATCAGTAAAGCTGACATCTACTAATGCTCACTATAGGCTGTGCACATGTAGTAACTCAGTTAATCCTAAAAACAACATTATAGGATGAATATTACCGTTGTCCTTCCTATTTTACAGCGGAGGAAATGGAGACACTGAGAGAGTTACTTTGTTGGTAAGCAGCACCAATTTGGTCCCGCAGCCTGTGCTGGATTTTGACATTGTAGATAGTAATGGATGGATTGAAAATGACCCTGTCAGAGGCTATTTTAGTTTGTGAAAATCTCATAAATTTCATAGAACAAAGGTCATTTACTACTGAGTAGAGAATTCTTCAGGTATGTATGTAGAAAGACAATTGTGCTAAAGACAGGCTCAGTAAGAGCAGGCACGAGACACAGGCAGATCGCTCACAGAACTGTTGCATCATTGCTTGCTTTGCTTTCCCCAGATGCTGCTATAACTAAGCCTGATGATGAATGATTTAGTTACATCTCCTTGTGAAGATTAAATAGGACTTCCCAGCAAACAAAAGTGTCCAATAAAATAGCTTTAAACATTCGGCAGACCCAGATGCCACCAAGTTCATTTCTGAGTATGCCAGATGCAGTAGTCTTTTCTTATCCGACTCTCCCTTCTGTGTTAGTCAGACAGAGGCCTAAAGTCAGGGCTAATATGTGGAGGAAGAGGACTGGAGAAAGAGAAGAAACCTGCTGTGCTTCTTTCTCTAATGCCTGGTATCAGCGTTTGCTGGAGGAAGGGAGACAATTATATTGTAAATTAAGTCAATCATTATATGGGAAGGATAAACTAAGTTTTGAATTGAGACTGTTTTGGATCTAAACTGGTTATAGAAAATTGAAGGTCATGGACTCTAGAGATTTTTAATCTAGGGGTGAGGGAAAAAAAATCTTTCACTACTGAACATATTTTAAAGGGCAGCAAAAGTCAACAGTAGAGATTTATTTTGAATATGTCTCATACACCATGCTTGATTAACTTGTGTAAAAAGGAATCATGGGGTGGGGGGAATAAAATCTACAATTACATTACTAACTAGCTAAAACATAGGGAAGGAAAGGGAGACCAGTAGGCTTGGCAGTTCTAAGTTCCACATAACTGGGTAAAGATTGTGGATTCTTTGTATAAGTTCTCTATTTCTTTGGCTGACACCTTAGAAAGGAACAAGATAATATATATGGAACCACTTAGCAAATTACAAATTTGATAGAGATGCAAATGATAATTTTTTATGTATTTTGCACATTGGGTTATCCCAATGATTATTATATTTTTTGTACATACATTTGTTTTCTGTTCCACATTTTCTTCTCTGAAGAGATTGAATTTTACATTTCTAATGATTGGCTTGTACTTGGGATGTAACTTTTAAAATATGGCGTGTTAGTAAAGCTTGATGAGGTTTTGAGATGTGGATTTCTAATAGTTTAATCGCACCAATAAGGAGTGAGAATTCACACACACACACACACACACACACACACACACACACACACTTTAAACTGGGATTTTGTATACCCGATGCTAGAAAAGTTGATCTATTAAAAAAGAAAACACCAGACCAAAGGCGGCTGGATAGTTTATGAATTGCCATGACGGATTTTTAAATTCTCTATATAATTTTTGATGTAACCTAAGTTCCTTTGTGAAACAATGTGGAATAAATAGATAACTACATCAATTTTATGTACTAAATGATAGCATTTATGTACATTTTAAACACACAGAATTATAATATATATTGTTTATGTATTATATGAACAAGATATGCAAGTAGACTGAAAGGTTATATATGGAATTTCTGGTAGTGATCTAGTAGGGCAGAAGGTAGGTTGTCAATTCACAGGGAAATGGAACTAAGGAGAGTTTCAAAAAGGTTTGATTTTGTTTGTACTGTTTTCAGAATTAAAAAATCCTGAATAAAAAGCAATAAAATACTTCATTCTAGATAGGGTAATATGGATTGTGGAGTATTTTTAAAAATTTGCCAGGATTATTAAATCTTCCAAAAGAGAGTCAAACATGTGAAGCCACCATGTCACACATATTCTGTGTTTTCTGATCTGATAATCCAAAAGTAAATACAGCTGCCTGAAGTGGGACAGATTGAAGGCAAATAAAGATCAGCAAAAATTTTGTACAGAGGGAACGCACCATGAGATATGGATCCTGTTCTTACCATTGAGTCCTTAGCACCTTAAAGAGTAGAGCCTGCATAGCACATCATGTAGTCACAGAGCAGCATGAGAAGCTTGTTTGTAGCATAGAGACTCAGGAGCTTTTTTTTTTTTTTTAAAGATGTGAAAATGTCTATATTGTGATGTTGAGTATAAAAGAATAACATAAGGTTGATAAGAATGGAAAAACAAGCATGAATAAACACATTGAATGAGTAATTACACAAACATGTTAACAATATAATCTTTTGTTAATAGAATTATAGAATTTTCCCCTCAAATTTTTGTAAAGAACATGTTTTATCTTCAATGGAAAATATCACAATAAACTATCTTTAAACCTAGACATTTAACATTTGAATGACTGGCCAGATCTTTATGTTCTTAATATTGCAGGTGTATATCTGATAATTGCTGAAGCCAGAATTGCTTCCACTTTCAATAAAAAAAAAAACAAACACAAAAAAAAAAACAAAACAAAAAAAAGAGAGAGAATGACTTCAAGATTTTTGGCCTGAGAAAATGGGAAGAAAGAAGTGTCATTGCCTGAGTAGAGTAGAACAGGTTTACCAGAGTCAAGATCACCATTCCTTTTGGTCAAGTTTAGTTTGAGATGTCTTTGACACACTACTCCTGTCTGTTGAACAGGCAGGAAGGGATTCTACAGGTATAAGTCTGCCCAGGTCTTCTATTGTTTTTTGAGTCATGACCATTATTTTTTTCCGAATGACTCATTTTCTAAAATATATTTTATTTCCTTTTCATTAATATAGAATTATACACATGAATTTTCTTTTTATTCTTTGGATAAGTAGTTAGATCTTTATATATTATCAGTTGTAGCTTTCTTTCCTATGTTAAAAGACAAAAATTTGTCAGACTTTCGCAGACAAATTAAATTTTACAGAGTTTAATTGAGCAAAGAGCGGTGCACAAATCAGGCAGCCTCAAACCAGAACAGGTTTGCAACTCCAGTGCTCTCATATGGTGATAATTTATGAACAGAAAATGAAAGGGAGGTACGAAAGCAGCTGGATTGGCTACAACTTGATGTTTGCCATATTTGAACAAGTTTAAACAGCTGGTCACCTGTGATTGGCTGAAACTTGGCTACTTTTTATAAGAGTAGGTTATAGTCTGTTTACACATTTAATTAGGTTACATTTCACTCTGATGGGGAAAACTTTACACCAACTTAAAGTATGTGGGAGGCAGCTTATGCTGAACTTAGTTTAACAATTTCCCCCTTTTGTCAACCTCAGAGGTGGACCAAAACTTTAGATATTGGTGTCACTCTGTCCCCACCATAAATGTGCATATTGGGTCTCAAATCCCACTGAGAAATAGCAGAACAGTGGGTTTTGTGGGGTGAGAACAAGGACTTCAGGTTACTTTTTTTGTAATAGTCGCAGTAGGCTTTACCTCCGTACGCTAGAGTCTTCTGCTTTGGGGAGAGATAGAAAAAAACAGCCTGGTCTATTTTGTGGATCCATCTTCTTCCTTAGAGTTTCAGTTTGATTATGTTTCATTTAACAGGAATGACACCATTTTGGCTTGGTCTGGCCTAT
Source organism: Perodicticus potto (assembly GCA_963574655.1). NCBI lineage: Eukaryota > Metazoa > Chordata > Mammalia > Primates > Lorisidae > Perodicticus > Perodicticus potto. The sequence continues at coordinate 6,437 of CAUYRH010136414.1, read as the reverse complement.
TGAAGCCTAGTGTATGAGCTTAGTACAAAATACTGACCTTCTGTAGTTTTGTTTATCGATTTCCCTATCTTGGTCAGGTTCTTCCTGGATGAGAGTGTAACCAAAACTCTGGGCTTCAGTGCTACCCTCAGTTACCATATCTGTGGGTTTCCAGTCTCAACGCATCATTTGGAGGTTACAGTGTCCTTATGATGAAGCACTTGAGATTTTGTCATTCCAGTGGAAGAGAGACCATTTGACATTTTACAGATGGATGCATGTAAAAATTGAAAACTTTTAAGAGAATACAGTGCACCATGGAAACTACCATCATGACTATCAGGAGGGTCATACCCAGAGTTTGGAATATGCTCTTTCCCCAGGGTCCCCTTGAAACTCAAACAGATCAACGAATGATCCAGTTAAAAGTCGGCCAAGCAGTCTGTTAATTCCCTGCAACTGAAGCTCTGTAATACACGCACCTGATGTATCCATTCGTGTGAAACGAAAAGTGTCAGCACCTGCACGCTTCTTCCCAGTTCAGTCAGTCAAAAATGGAGCAATTCTATTATCTTGTACAACTTTACAAGGGAATTTAAATAAATCAGTGTGCAATCTGGTAGAATCTGCTAGAAAGGCCTATTATGAGGGATGAAGTTCTAATCCTGACCTCACTTATTTCCTCTAAACCATGGAGAAAAAGGACCTAACAGTGATGTACATCTAGAAAAGTAAAGGCTTCCAAGAGTGTTCTCTTTTACCTACAAGGAAAGTAAAGAGGAAAGAACCAATATTGTGTTTCTGACTATGAAGCAATAAAGGTACAATTAAAATTCCTAACCCACGTTGGACCTTCCTCTTCTATCCATCAAGATATAAGATTGCCTATGAGGTTGGCTGTGAAATCTTCCACAAATGAAACTCTAGGGGTACACGCAAGACCCCTTTTCCCAGTTCTATTGTTTACAGAGGCATGAGTCAGGGAAAATCTTGATCTGTGATCTTTGGAAAACTGTTCATGTGCAGGATGCCATTGCTCCTGGGGAGAAACTTCACTGGTGAGCTTTACCTTACTGTTTCCAACGAGTATGCTCTTCCAAGATTTTGAGGGGGACTTTTCTGAGTTTTGCTATTTTGGACCCAAGTTTGGGGGGCCCAAAGTTCTACTGCATTATGGGTTGCAAGGAAAACCTCTCTCTGATGTCATTTCCAGAAGACCCAATCTCCAAGCTAGAGCGTGAGGGTTTAACTGTCCTCAGCTGGTGGATCATGAAATACTTCCTTTACCTGGTAAAAATATACTTTGGCATAATGCATTAAAGCTTTGCAGCATTTAGTCATTTCTGAGAGTAGGAGCAGAAGATATGCACTATTTTTAGGGCTATATGCCTTCCAGTGACTTTCATAAGGGGTCAATGTATGTTTCCTACTGAAAGTGGATCTGATTGTGGATCGATTGATCAATCGGCAATATATTTCACTAAGACAATTCAGGCTATTCAGTTAGATTTGCCTAATGCTATTATACCTATAATCTTATTTAACTATTTTACACCTTGTACAGTGAAACAAGTACCTTTATCACTGGAGATTTATACAGAAATGCCCATGAAAGAAACACATTTCCTAACAACCTTGGTGCTATTTTTAAGGCATCTGTCATCTTACATGGGGAAACTTCGATACAACCAGAAAACATGCTTTGAAAATAAAAACTGAATGAAATTCTTCTGTAAATATTCAAATAACCCATTGGGTAACAAAGAGTACCTGAAGGTTTGATTGTCTTTCTAGACATATGCATTTGACAAACCAAACATTGGTAATAAATCATTTTAGCAATCTGGAACAGTCACTACACCAATATAGATTTTTGTATGTATTTGGATCGGTGTATCACTTCCGAAATGAGTCAGACCATAGAGCTTTTAATAATGGAAGCTTTAAGCTCTGAGGAAGGACCAGGCATCTGTCCAGTTCTCCATCAAGGCTAATCTTGTTTGTCCAATTCAGGTGCATAGCATGGGTTTTTAAATGGCTCATCATAGGTAATTGGATTCAGAGCATGAGTTTATTCAAATTGCATATCTGAACAATTTCTTTATTGACTAATTTGGGATGAAAATCTACCAGAATATTTCTTTGGTAGATTAATTCTTGTCCTGCTTGGGTTAGGAGTTTTCTATAGCCCTCAGTCTCTTCATTAGCGTTCTGGGAATTCTTACCCAGATTCTAAAGTTGTCAGAAATCCACATTCAAGAGTGCTTGTCATGATCTCTTCCATCCTTTCGGTAAACATTCTTGAAGATACCCTAAGATTTTACTTTCTTGTAAATAGCTTTCAGAAAATGCACCAGAGTTAAGCAATTCACTGGGGAAACAACTTACAATGGTCGTGGTTAAGACACAATTGAATTTGATTATTTTTGGGTCTCAGATAAATGAATATAATAACCATACTTAAGACTGATAACATACCAAGACATACCAGAATTCTAGGAATCTCAATAAATTTTGGATTATATATTGATAACACATTCATAAAAATCTAACTTAAAAAAGGTGAAACATCATTTCATAATGCTTGCCATGCAATTTAACGTATTAACGAAGCCTGTGTGTTATCTCTCTTCTGGATGCTACAAGGGCTTTCTATAACATCCCAAAGTTACTTTAAGGTCAAAAGACTTAATTTTAAATTTTAAATTTGATTCTGAGAAGTCTGTCAAATACATCAAAGGTTTAAAATAATCAAAATAGTGTAAGGCATAACTGATAGTGCCCAGATACGAGGCCACAGCAGTGGGAGTGGAGGAGAAGTTTAGGTCTGCTTAATTAAAAGGGACAACAGGACAGTGACCTGGCTGGGCAGTGCCAAGATGGCATCTGCTGGTGTGTGTGTGGTGTGTGTGTGTGTGTGTGTGTGTGCGTGTCAATTAGCAACCCCTTCCATATGGGGCTGTAGGGGCAGGTACATTCCACAGCAAGCTTGGAAAGTTAGGGCCTTTCAGCTGAACTTCTCGGAGGACAGGCTAGCCAGGGCCTTTGGGTCTTTGTCTTTGTAGAGGAGGAGCAAGAGCAGGGCAAAGGGTTTGTGTGTGGCTGCATTAGGCCTCCAACAGGCACTGGAACATAGTAGTCATTCATTTAGCCAAAGTGAAAATTAAAAGATTTTAAAAAGCAAAACTCTTTCTTCTTTAATAGAGAGGACACTCAAGTTTTCCAAAGAATCAAAAGACCCAATAAAAAACATCATGGGACAAAATCGGCCTTCTCCCTATCCTCTGTGTTTTGGTTGTTTTACAGTTTATTCAAAAGACAATGAAAATATTTTACTGTCTCTTATTAATATGACATGAAATTCTTGTATAAAAGAGAAAAAGCAAATTTTATTTTTGTATGACTATATTATCAATACTAATGCTAATTTTAATAAAAACCTTATAAACAAATACACTCAATCTCACTCATCTTTGAACACAAAATTTCCTTCAACTTTTTATATTCCCTTACAAATTTTTTTCTCTTACCTTTCTTTTCTCAACTCTCTATATTCATTTAGTTTTATCTGTATGTTTTTTAACCTCTTCAATTTGAAATACATTTTATATAACTTCTAACTAGACTAATTTTTTCCTCAACATTCATGTTTTCATTCTTTTACATCTTATCTCACCAAAACAGATCTTGCTTTCTTGCTTTTTTTTTATGCTTTCATATGCAGAACTGTTTCTCCTACATTTAGTAGTTTTAGTTAGTTATATTAACTCTGATTTAACTCTTAGCCACTCTAATTTCTAGTAAAAAACTAGGAAGCAGGTAATTTTGAACTTATAAAATCGATATTTATAACAGAAAATCATGATTTTTAAACAAATTCTTGATTCTTTCTGTTTAACAAATTTAAATATATTTAGTTTTTCTATACTGTATGAAAATGTAGTAGTCCAACATATAAAAACTTAAGTTGATATTTAATAATTAACATTTCAGTATTTTTAAAATATAAACCTCATCTCATTTACTTATTGTGTTAAGACATTTATACTCTACACTTAATAAATATGACAAATATTTATACTTAATTTAGTGGAACATGAGTATAAACTTTTAAATTACTGAAAAGAACTTTGAAGCTAAGACACAGGTACCCTCTTCAGTAGCTTTCCTAGTTACCTTGGGTCCCAAGTACCCACATGGCAGCCAGGATAGCTATGAATGGCAGAACCCTTCTGGGTCCTGAATTCACATAGCAGGTATAGAGCTCAGGAGGGAGGACACAGCGGTGAAGATAAAGCTGGGCCAGGAAGGATAGGGTAATATCAGGTGGGGATTTCCCTTGCAGCTGGTGACATGTCCCCAGCCCTCACCATAATCTCAACTCTCATCCCAGAATCTGGAGCTCAAAACCAGAGACAGGCTCACAGTAAGATGTATGCAAGTCTTGGGAGGACCCCAGCAGCCAGTCCTTATAGCTTTAACTCATAGACAAAGTGTTCAAAATACTACAGAAGCAGCATTTTTATGAGCTTAAAACATGTAGTAGAGACAGCATAAACCCATTTAAATGTCTAAATATAATTTAGACAATGCTGAAGCCATTCCTATTTTGTTTTATTTACAAAATGTCATCACATACACATAAAACATATAGATGTGTAGGCCTACAGGTATACACACAGAAGATTGTATAGCTTTTATAAATAATTCTCATTTGCCAGCTTTCAAATAGATGTTTTTTTCCCTATTAAGACCATCAGTCTTCCAGTTAATTACCTGTTTCATTGCCTGATACACGTTAGCTAGGCAACCCTAAATTTGCATTTCTAAAAGGATTTAGAAAACATATATCTCAAATATATATTCATATATCCAATATATATTTTAGAAATATATATAAATATAAAATATTATGTATATATAATTAAATATATATCTCAAAAGCATAGAGTTGACACTTCAGGGTTGAATATTGTACCATCATTTGCCAAAATCAAGGAATGAGGTTGTAGGTAAAGGCTTGGTTAAGAAAAGGTGGCAAAGGAATGCCCCTGAACAAAGGCAAGACTTTAGACCAATGTAAGAGTAACTCGTGAGTCTTCCTCCCTGACTTCTCGTACAAAGAGGCAGACACCCCTCAAAATGAGATTATTGTTTAATAACACAAAAAGGTACCAGAATAGTCTGCTAAATGCAGGAAAGAGGTGTTTTGGAAACTTATTTAGTTGAATATGCCATCTTTGCAGCTTAGCTATTATTTTTTGGCTAAAATTGATGAGCTCAGGGTCGAGCCCTGTAGGGAATAGGGCAAAGAAAGTATCTCTATCTCTGGACTCAGGCTGGAAACCTCTGAACAAGAAGAAAGACCACCCAGCCTGAGGGCCTATCTTTCATAAACACTTCATCCAGATTTCCTTTCACTTTCAGGGTAGGAGAGCTACTAAACTATCACTTGTTATCGTTTTTTTAATTTTAAATTTTAATCAAATTTTATAATTTTTATCCATTAGTTGCTTAAACTTTTTTTTTTTGATCTGAACCATTTTTATTTTATTTATTTATTTTTTTTATTGAATCATAATCTGCCTTTCCTAGAAAGCCTTTTAAAAGAGGCAGTAAAAAATCAAACTATTTTTAAAAGTTCTGCATGTCAGTAGACATCCCTGGATAGGCTAATTCTGGAGCCCTGATTTTTAAATGCACTTTTGAAAGTGCAATATTTTTCATGTGGAACATTCCACTGTAATTTTAAGTGATCTTTAGTAAGATTTTTTCCATTTCTGTGTTTATCGTTTCTGGAGCCTGATATCTGTGCATATATAAGTAGGTGTAGCAAGAATAGGAGAACTCAGTTCTTCAGAAATTAAGGATCTCATTTTTATGTTTTATCTTGGCTTTGGCTCCTAGATCTCCTTGGCCCACTTAGCCAATGACTTTTCCTTCCTAAGAGTACAAAAAAATGAATCAAGGGGGATAGAACACAAAAAAAAATCCCTGCCAAAGTTTGCGCCCCCTGTGCTGCAGCCATTTACCGTCAGTTTCTCTGAGACCCAGTCAGACGTCCGAGGACTCTAACTGGATCCAATCTAATTGTTTGTTTGGATCCAATCCTATTTCAGACCCCTTCCAAATGCAGTACAAATCTAAAACATAGTCAGATCAACTCAGACACTTTACATCACAAATCCACAGATCTTTGGAACCTGAGAAAGAGAATTTCATCCCCATCCCCAATAGTTATGGGAAAGCAACAGGTACAACAGACCCACTGGTCACCTCACTTGCTCACTTGATGCTCGTGGGGTCACCAGAAGTTCTACTTCACATCCGAATTGTTGGTTTTTTTTTTTTTTTTTTTTTTTTTTTTGAGTTTTTTGGCTGGGGGGGGTTTTGACCCCCCACCCACAAACGATTGGGGCCCCCGCAAAAAACGTTTGAGCCCCCGGGGGTCCCCCAAT
>CAUYRH010136411.1:0-16723 GCA_963574655.1 Perodicticus potto | reverse complement strand
GGAAATAAAGAAAAGAAAGAAAGAAAGAAAGAGAGAGAGAGAAGGAAGGAAGGAAGGAAGGAATGAAGGAAGGAAGGAAGGAAGGAAGGAAAGAAGGAAATAAAGAAAAGAAAGAAAGAAAGAAAGAAAGAGAGAGAGAGAGAAAGAAGGAAGGAAGGAAGGAAGGAAAGAAGGAAAGAAAGAAAAGAAAGAAAGAAAGAAAGAAGGAAGGAAGGAAGGAAGGAAGGAAGGAAGGAAGGAAGGAAGGAAGGAAAGAAGGAAAGAAAGAAAAGAAAAGGGAAGGTTCTCTCTCTCTCTCTCTCCCTCTCCCTTCTCCTTTCCTCTCCTCTCTTCCCCCCTTTCTCTCTCTCTCTCCCTTACTCCTTAATGCTGCTCTGCAATTTCCCCTGCCAATAAAGACCTTTCGTACAAAAAAAAAAAAAAAAAAGAAAGAAAGAAAGAAAGAAAGAAAAAAGAAGGAAAGAAAAGAAATTCTGAGTCTGTTGCTTTCTTCAGAAAATTGTTGAGTATGTTCTACTGAGCAATTCGATTGCTATTTTATCACCATACATTTGTGGAGGCTTCTATCTTTATTTATCTTAGAACAAGTCTAGTTCCATTTTGGTCTGAGCCACATGGCAAGCCATGCAGCACTGAACTGCAATTATAATCTCCTCTATCGTCAGCAGCAGCTGAAATCCTTGCTCTCCTATAGGTCATTGTACCTGCTCTTTCCAACCAGAGTTCCTTGAGTTTTACTCACATTGGCACAATCCAGGTGCAAAGCAACAGCTTGAAAGACTTTTTGAACTTGTTTTTGGACTCTCCCCTCTTCTGGCATTTCTCTCTTGATATCTAGTCATTATAGGATTCTCAAACTCCAACTTATGCAACTTTAGCCAGTAAGACTGCAGTTCTCTGTTTGAGCTATCATTGTCATATGCTATCTGCACCAGCCAGAGTCCTCAGTTCTAAAAACATACAATTTTGGTTATCACTCAATATATTGAACTGCTTTTATGAGGTCATATATATTTTTCAACTTTGCCTAGTTTTTTGTATTTTCATTGTCTTTAAGTAGGTTTTTTAAATAAATATTTAGTGAATTTACTCAAATGAATGAAATTTAAATATATAGATTAGCAAATTATAAACAATAAAAAATGAATATAAATTAACCATGTCTAAAGACATATCTAGTTAAACATTCATGCATATTCACATACATATGTGTTACCATAGCTAAGTAGTTTTTTAAAATGCACTTTGTCCAGAGTTTATAGTGATTATGAAGAAGTCATAGTTTTTAATTTTAAAAATATTTTTAAAGCAATGACCATGTCCAGGCCTTGATCTAAATACTGAAAATAAATGTAGAAAACTATAGAATAGCAAAAAGTGGCAGGAATACAGATGATGAAAGTCAGATTCTACACATATTCGAAGGTAGTGGTTATAAGTTCTCCTGATAGAGTAGACATGGTGGATAAGCTAATAAAGAGATCAAGGAAAAATCTATTCTTTGTTTGACCTAAGAATCATATAGAAAAGGCTTATCACTAACTAAGATGTGAAAACAACATAGGAAGATGTGAAAACAACATATTAATTTCATTTTGATGCAGGAGAAACCGAGAGTTTAGTTTTTTACATACTGTGTTTGAGATATCTACTAGACTTCTCAATGGGGATAGGCAGGCAATTGGACAAACATACATAATTTTCGAAGTAGTTCTTTGACTTGAGGTATTAATTCATTAACATCAGTGTGCAGGTGGTATATAACATTCTCAGATGGAGTAGTAGGCTTTACGAGAGAATTAATATAGATAGAAGACCAAAGAATACCCAGAGCTGGGTTAAGAATTTAAGAAGAATGAGAAGTGGGCCGAGAAATGAGCCATTGATTAAAATAAAAATCCATAGAATCAGGTGTTCTAGAAGGCAAATAAGAAAAGAAAGAGAAAGTAGAAAGCATGTCAAGCAGTGATCACAGTTTAATAAAATTGAAGACTGAGAATTGACAATTCGATTTAACAACATAGTAGTCATTACTGATCTCAACAAGAGGCATTTTTCAAAGTGACAGAAAAAAAGGTCTTAACTTGGTATGTTTAAGAGAAAATCAGAGAAAAATTAGAGATAGTGAGTACAGGTAGGTCTTCATAAGACTTTTTTAATGGGGAGAACATTAATGATGTAATAGTGGGGGGAATATGGTTAACAGAAAGATTATCACAACCATATTTATGCAGTGTTTTATATATATGTCTACACACATTTATACACACACATATACACCAATTTACATATACAGATGGAAGAAAAATATTTGCATGTTAAAAGAGATAGTCTACTAATGTGGGAATAATTGGTTACAAGGGGAAGAGGAGAGTATTGTTTATGTACCAGTTAACCAGAAGAGATGAGATCTATTGGTCAAAACACATTTTTGCCATGCAAGGGAGTTCTGATCATTGTTTTATACAACAGAAGTAAAGGCAGAGAATATGAGAGGGAGGGAGACATAGTAGCAGACACTTGTGGAAGTTCTTTCCTAATTGTTTATAATTTTATCAGCAGTATTGGATATAATTTTTTCAGCAGTATTGGATGGAAGGTCAGTAGCTAAATATGAATATGGGAAAGGAAGTTTTGGAGTACTGAGAAGAGAATAAGACATCCCTTTAGAATCTGGATGCCTATAAGAGAGCATATGGGGTGGAAATATATAGAAAGATTACAGGAGATCATCAGGAACTTATCTGAGGTATATTAACACATGTTTAAAACGTAGCATGAGTACTGGTTCCTGCCATGTTTAGCCGCTTAAGTGTATGAAAAAAATAGACAGGAAATTATAGTATATCAGGCTTAGTGCGTTGACATAGGAGTACAATAAAAGGGAAAAAAGAGTTAAAAAGTGAATATAATAGTAAGTCATCAAATTAATCTTCTAAAGAAGACTTTGGGGATTTACAAGAAAGACAGAAACATGGCTAGATCATTGAATCAATAAATTTTAGGTTGTGATAGCATTGAAGAATAGATGGAGTCTAGCTCTAGGATAGATGGTAATGTACCGGTATCTCCATGTTTCATTTAGATTTTGCAAGAGCCATTAGTAAATTAAAGTAGCATATTGTAGCAATAAAATGGGTGAATTTGAGATTATGGAACATTTACAGTTAATGCTACTAACACAGTTAGAACCAGAAGCACAGAGCTCAGAAATGAACATGTTAGGTAGCCAGAAGAATTATTTACCATGCATTGAAATCATCCAGAAGAAATAAAGGTCTAAATCAGTGGTTCTCAAGATTCCTAATGCTGCAGCCCTTTAATACAGTTCCTGTGGGTCACAACCCACAGGTTGAGAACCACTGCTCTATATTCAAAAAGAGGTTCAAAGCTGTAGGTGACAATTTAAGAAGGGGTGGATGGCGAAGATGGTTTGGAAGATGCAATAAGGAACAAGAAGGGCACCTGTCTCATTCCAGACACAACAGTATATATGCTATGGAAGAAACAGCATCTACTAGTTGAGATGACTGCAGGAAAATCAATGTCCTTAGGGGGAATCCAGATTCCTTTTAGAGCAGGAAAAGCATATGAGCAGAACTGCGCCTGTGGCTCAACGGGCTAAGGCACCAGTCACGTACACCTGAGCTGGCAGGTTCGAATCCAGCCTGGGTCTGCCAAACAACAATGACAGCTGCAACCAAAAAATGGCTGGGTGTTGTGGCGGGCGCCTGTAGTCCCAGCTACTTGGGAAGCAGAGGCAGGAGACTCGCTTGAGCTTAGGAATTGGAGGTTACTGTGAGCTGTGATGCCACAGCACTCTCTCCAGGGTGACAGCTTGAGGCTCTGTCTCAAAAAAAAAAAAATTCTCCCCCATCTTGACACTTTTTCTTGGGAAATAATAAGCCTGTACTATACTCTGCCATGAGACTGTATGTGCAATGACAATACATTTATCACTTTCTACATGTTATCCTAAGATTTACTTCTCCTCCCAAGACATAATGCTGGGATAAACTTGGGGTACAGTTAATTTTTATGTGAAGCGGTCTCAAAAAGCACAAGTAAGGGAATGGGGAAGGTAAAATAGGAAAAGCAGAGAAGCCCCAGACTTTGCATGAATGAATAGAATACTGCTATTTAGTCTTAGAACCCTTGAAGAACAATATAGGATTTGCTTCACATTTAACCTACCAAAAAAGTGAGAAAGCTGAGATATTTATTCACTAAGTACCATCTGTCATTTGATTGGAATTTAGACCTTTCCTTATGGGTAGATCAAATCCTTAGACAGAGTAATAGGGAGAGATAAGTCACTCAAGATAGAAAACTGTCAGAATACCAAGAGATGTTCACCAAAGCTGTTTTATCACCAGATGTAAACTGATGAGTTATGAAGCAGAGTATTTTAAAAACTCTCACAACTTGCACCAAACAGATCCATGCATGTCAGTCACATGTTGGGTCCACTCCTTGACTCTTGATGTTTCAAGATGAACGTTATCTATAAGCTCTTTAGAAAAGATCTAAAATGTGAGGATTAATGGAATAAACTCCTTTCTCAGAGGCTGCATTCCCAAGAACAAAATCAATCTTCATTAATTCCCTCCTCTGTCACCCATTACAAATTTCTCTCTCATCTTGAATCTATATTGTCAAGCAAAGTGATCCTGAAACTCATTCTTGAAGGGTTATAGCCCTGGATGGATTACACTTGTCAGATTATAATTGTTCCAATTGTCTATTTACTGTTAGGATGGAACAGGAATGGAAGCATTAAGAGAAACCTAGCAAATCCTAATTTCTCCAAATATATTTCTCTCTGCCCCTGGTATAGAGAACCAATCCCAGATTCTTATGATAATTGGGACAGTTGACACCATCAGCGTAATCCTTTCACTAAATTGACAAATAACTCAGCCATGGTGGATTACTGGCTTTGCTGAGAAACTCAGTTAATCATTGACTGACTGTCCTTTTTAGGCTATAGTTGACATGATATACCTTTGATTGGGGCAACTATTTGGTTAAGTTTACGGTAATATACCAGAACCTCCATGTTTCATCTAGACTTTGCAAGAGTCACCAGTAAATTAAATGGCATTGGCCAACTCTGTGTTCTTTAAGTATTTTAGGGTAGTACTAATTGCTGAAATTTTATCTGAGATCTTGTATTGCTCCTGACTTATTCTCTTGGTAAGAGGTGAGAACTAATTTTAGAGGCTTTTCATTTGTCTTTGGATCATAACGATTTTTCCTCCATAATTCAGTTGCTACATATGCCCATTCTAATTATAAACTCAAGGGAAGAAAAAATTACCACAAAGTGAATCTTTACACCCAATGAAGCCATTGTGATATAGACTTGGGCCTTGACTCCCTCCATTTATCACCTACTCACCACATAGCTTGATTTTAAAAGAGGGTGTCTTGAATTCCTTGGTATTAATGTCAACTCATAAGCCATATCCAACATACCTAGAAAAATCTGGATATTATCGTTTCTCCCAATAGTTACTCTAGTGCTATGTTCCCCTAGGTCCAGGCTGTGAATGATTACCAGTACATGGGGTTTTAGGAGCCAGGTCACACAGTAGGAAGTGAGTGGCCATTGAGCTTCCTCTGTTTTTACAGCTGTCCCCATTAATCACAGCAGTGCCTGAGCTCCATCTCCTATTAGATCAAGAGTGGCATTGGATTCTCATAAGAGCCCAGACTCTGCTGTAAACTGAACATGTGAGGGATCTAGGTTCCATGTTACTATGAGAATCTAAAACCCAATGATCTGAGGTGGAGCTAAGGCAATGATACCAGTGCTGAGATCATCTACTTGTAGGAAAGCAAGCTCAGAGCTCCCACTGATTCTGCATTATGGTGAGTTATATAATTATTTCATATACATATAATATATTACCATGTAGTAATAATAGAAATAAGGTGCACCATAAATATAATTTATTGAATCATTCCAAAGCCATCCTTTCTACACCCCCAGTCCTTGGAAACATTGTTTTCTATGAAACCACTCCATGGTGACAAAAAGTTGGAGATTGCTATTCTAGTGTATTCTAAAATAATAGGCGGTAATGGCCTATTAAATATTTAACAATCAGATGTTTGAGAGAAGCAAACCAAATAAAAACTATAAAACCTTCACATAGAACATTTGTCAATTTCCATGGTGTAAGAAGTCCTACCCATGGCCAAAGCTGTCAACACCAGCTCGTGAAGCATATAGTTAGGAGGAGACGTGCACAGTTTCCTGGCTCTGGCATAACTCTGCTCACATGTTTTCAGACTGACCTGGGTTTTTAGACTTCTTTCTCAATATGTCTTCTTTGAAGAAGAAATGAGGAGTTATATGTATTGTATATATCAGCAGAGAGTCACAGGTTTTTTTATCAAGGTGAATCTATCTTCTCTTCTGTTTTTGCCCTCAGACTGAAAACAGAATAAGAGATCATGATTTTCCATTCCTGCAGTTGACACAGCTTTCTGATGACAAGCTCTTAAAATTGTTGGTTATCTAATAAACAAATGCTTGTGAGTTTTCCATTTATATCTATCCTAGAGATATCATGATTTGATGGCTATTGCCATAAGTCCCTGGGAGTTCAAGTCCTTCTGAATGTCACCTGGACCTTATTTTCAATTATCTTGTGTTTGGTGGTACAGAAGCTTGGTCTTTTCTTTCCCAAAATTCTACCATCCATGAGAACTCTAGATCCCACTTTCCTGGCACAGTATCTCCTATTCAACACTAATGTACAGAATATTCCAACCCCCCCCCAAAAAACATAACAAAACTGAGAGAGAGAGAGAGAGAGAAAGCTCTCGTATTTATCAATAATGTCACTTTCTTATCCTCATAACACTGCCTTATTTTTTTCCTGAAAAACGTGCCCTGGGCTGTACCTGAGAACACAATAACTTGGTGGCTTTTCTGTTCTCACCTAATGTATTTTTGCTGATATGTCCACTGACCTGGGTTTTTTAACTCCTTTCTCGATATTTTGCCTACAAGGTTCTGGCATATCTACTTTATCTTCCATAGGCTACCATCATGGTTAAGCTACAATGATCCAGCCTTTCATTGTAGTAGGCCTGGCTCTAAGCATCTTCTCCAGGATATTAATTCCCAAGTCATAGAAAAATATCCCATATCAATAAACTCAAATTCTCCCTCACCCACAATCCTTATATCCCACATTCAAACTTCACTCCTACATTTGCCCCCCACATCTTCTCAGTTGATATTAGCCATGTCCTGTTATTTTGCTTTATTATTTTTTTCTGAATAGTCTATTCCTGTCATATCTTCTTGTTTGGTCTCTCTTAAGATAAGACTCCAGCTATTAGTATTGCAACTGTGGGAGAATATGGTCAAGATTTTTGAGGGCAAGCATTATTCTGGCAGAGATCTGCTGATATCTTCTGTGATAGCTTCGCACAGTTTCTAGGCAATGGGAAGCTACTGCACCTTAGTGAGGGGCAAGAAGCTGTTTTCCAATCTGGAAGTTTCAGGGTAACCTAGGTATTTCACTTTCTCTGAGGCACTTACAGGGCTATCCACTGTGCAATCCTTTGCGTTCCACTCCTCGGGGAACTTGATTAGCATAAGAGACCGTGAGACCCACTGGGATAACATAGTTGGTCTCTTTTGTAGTTTCTTGGAGTAGCTGCATATCTAATATTAGACCTGATTTTGTCACCATCTACCCGCTGGCTGCTAGAGATAAGTAAGTGCATGTTAGGTTTCTTCCTTTTTACTTTCTTTCTGGATCTTTTTGACTTTTGAGAAAAGTATCATCCTGACTTCTGCACTAATAACAAATCTGCCTCTTCTGAATTAGAAATACTGTCATGGAAATTCTCTGACTTTCACTGGAAACCCTGAGTTGACAGTCAGTAAACTAAACTAGCCTTCTTTTTTTTTTTTTTTTTTGCTTCTAGAGAATTTACCAAAATTCTTCTAATTCCCTCACTGCATAATTATCATTGTCCCTGTATATTTTAATTTCTAGAACTGTTGCATAAGCCAGTTCACTGGTATCTTATTTCAACTCACCACATGTGAAACCTTAGTAATTGTGATATTACATCATGATGTGGGTTATCACCAACCACCAAAGCAGCACACAGCTCCTAATTTTTATCTGACTGATGAATGTTCCAATTCGAAAATATCCTCCTGAGAGGTACTTTTTAGACCCAGTTCTGCCTCCTAAAACAAATACCGAGAGGAGGACGTAGGAGCAGGTGTTCTTTCAAAACCCGAAAGAGAGAGAGAGAGATAAGAAAGTAAGATAGAAAGAGAGAGATACGGTATTTGTTAATGAGCAGGCTAACCCTGTGGGTCACTGGATCTTCTTGGCAGCTTTGTGAAAAGTGACTCAGAATTGCCTCACCAACACTTATAGGATACAAAGACTCCAGGCTGAGAAAGCTGCTTTCTCTCTGGATAAAGGCTGTCAGGAAAGATCCATGTGCTTGAGGGAGGAAGCACTTAGCATCCTGAAAATTTTCTGAACAGTTTTCTAAAAATAAAAAATTGGAGTTTGGAAAAATGGAAGACCAACTATTAAAAACGTATAAGTAAAGGAAAATAAGAGATGTTTCTATATGCAAGAATAAATGAGTAGAATTTATTAATATCTAATTTTTTATCTGTGTCCCAGACTGCATCTAGTGAGGATGTTGCTTAAAACCAAAACCTTATGTGGAATAAAATTATTAAAATAAAAATCGGGAAAGAATGAGTCAAAAAACTAGAAGAGTACATGTTTATGGGTATACCAAAAATCTTAGGCTAATATAATTACTATAGTAGGGTTTTTGCACTAGTTATCCAGTAATTAAGAAAATTAGAAATTTACTAGAAGGAATAGCAAGATATTATCCAAAGAACCAAACAATTGTGAGATCTCCACTGGTAGGAAATGAGTTCTGAGTTCTCGAGTAAGTCATCATATCCCATTCAGCCTCATTTTTCTATATATCATGAGGTTACTGAAGTTAGAGTTTATCAATATTATCTTGGTAACATACAGCCTTTATTTCTTCAGTAAATTTTTACCTAAACCCTAATTTATCTATCAACGGATAAAAATAGGGCTGGAAAGTTGAAAAGAACGTAAGGATCTTTCATCTCATGTATACACTGTGATGACCTCAACATCATACCCAAAAATGATCAGTTAGAAAAGCATTGGTCAATATAATACATAATTCCTTCATTAATTATTATAAACTGGATATATTTACATACCATTGAGAAATAGATACGTAGTTTGTAAGGTGGTTACATCTGATTAGTAAAGCTACAGTGTATTGTACATATTCCCAAACAAACTTTTTAGGTCTTATGCCAAGTATTAAAGGTACAGTCACAGAACAGACATACATTTGCCCCATATTCTTGGGGCTCACTATCAAGATAAAACACTGCTCAAGTAATTCAAAATGCAGTAGAAGGGCCATAAAATATCAGGAATGTTCTTTCAACCATCCTCTATCCAATATAGTCTACAAAACAGATATATGTACAATTTTAAGAACACATATTTTTAGTTGACCCCTAGAAGACTCTTTTTCTCCATGAGACAAAGCGTAGCATTGTGTGACTATGGAATACTTGACCAGCACAATTTCAGATTGAAAATCAGTTCAGGTTCATGCTTACTTTAGTAAATCGAGACATTCTCTCCCTTGAACCAGGGGTCAACCATGAAGACAAATTACTTTCTATTACAATACTCTTTTCCAAACCCAAGCACCGTTCTTACCTGTTTAGCTCTAATAAACAGCACAGTATCTGGTACATGGTCCTTACTAGGTTATTTCTGTTAGTTACTGTTAGTATTTAAATGAATAAAGGAAGTTATTTTGAGAATTTTTCACTTGTGAAAATAGCATTGGATGTAATACCAAAAAAACTATATGAGACTAGGATAAAGATAGCTTGTGTACACAAAGAGCATATAGATAGCTCTGAATCTACAAATCCTTGATGTTAGAAAGGTAAGGGATCATATTCTTCTTAGCAAAGTATTTCAAGAATGGAAGAAAAAGTATCCAATGTACTCAGACCTACTATGAAACAAATTTATACATTTTTATGAAGACTATAACCCAATTATAGCCCAAGAATATGGGGAAAGGGGAAAGGGAGGGGAGGGGGGAGGATGAGTGGAGAGAGGGTAATTGGTGGAACCACATCTATGGTGCATCTTACAAGGATACATGTGAAATTTACTAAATGTAGAATATAAATGTCTTAACACAATAACTAAGAAAATTCTGTGAAGGCTATGTTAACTAGTTTGATGAAAATATTTCAAATTGTATATAAAACCAGAACGTTGTACTCCATGATTGCATTAATGTACACAGCTATGATTTAATAAAAAAAAAATTATCAGGGACAGGCTTTGGGAAAGTATAAAAATTAGTAAGATAGATACAAAAATTAGTACACTTACATTTGGTGCTTTCAGTTATAGACCGCATGCTGGAAAAGATAAAGTTACATAAATGAAAAATAAATATAAAGTGTTAGTGGTGAAATAATTTAAAAAGTTGTAAATGAACGAGATTTTAGAGAGATTAGCTTTTTATATGAAGTGTTTTCAAGAAAAATAAAGTTACCAAGGTTTCTTAGTTAAAAAAAAAAGAGAGAGAAAGAAAGGTAAGGGATTATTGGAATTACTAATGTACAGGCGTGTGATATGATAATATCATCAAAGATTTGAGTAACCATACATGGAATTTATGTATAGTCACATGCCACATAACATGTCAGTCAATGATAAACTACATATATGATAGTGGCCCCGTAGATCATGATGAGGCTGAAAAATTCCTATCACCTGGCGACAAGCTCACTGTTGCAATGTCCTAGTGCTATCTGTTACTCACAGGACGTTTGATAATACCATAAATGATGGTTACTTGTTTATGTAGTTACTATCCTATACTTTTCACTTGTTTTGACTGCTTATACAAAAAAAAAGTCTCAACTATAACAGCCTCAGGCAAGGAGGCCAGAAGAAGGCATTGTTATCGTAAGAGATGACCACTCCACACATGTTTGTGCCCCTGAAGACCTTCCGGTGAGACAAGATGTGGAAGTGAAGTCAGTGATACCGATGACCCTGAACCTGAGTAGAACTAGATGAATGTATAGGTTTGTGTCTTCGTTTTTAACAAGAAAGTTTAAAAGCTAAAATAAATAAGTAATGAGGAAATTTAAAAAATAGAAAATTGGCTCATAAAAAGGGATATAAAGAAACTTTTTTTGTCCAGCTATACAATGTATGCTTTAAGTGTTATCATGGAAGGGTTCAAAGGTTAAAGAAAAGTTTACAAAGTTACATAAAGTTAATTTATTACTAAATAAAAAATGTATTTTCGGATAGCCTAAGTGCATAATGTTTCTGAAGTCCATAGAAGTGTACAGTAGTGTCCTAGACCTTCACGTTCGCTCACTACTCACTCACTGAGTCACCCAGTGCAACTTCCATAGTAAAAGTTTCATCTTTTATATTATATTTTTACTATACCTTTTCCATGTTTAGATACACAAATAATTACCATGTGTCAAGACTGCCTGCCGTATTCAGGATGGTAATATGCAATACAGGACAGTAGCCTCGAAGCTGTAGGATACACCGTATCGTCCAGGTGTGTACAAGGCTACCATTCAGGTTTCTGTGAGTACACACTATTCTATTTGCACAAGGACAAAATTACTAAATGATGCATTTCTCAGAGAGTATCCAGGACATTTAGTGAGGCATGACTGTATGTGTGTATACTCATATAAATATCCTGTATATAGCAGCTTATATGTATATGTATACACACAGACATATGGGAACCCAACGGTGGCTACATCCACTGTGACATGAACACCTAAAACTACTTTTTAATATCCAAACTCAAAAGAATTAAAACGTAGGAAGAAAGATTAAAAAGATGTGAACTCATATGTAGTTAGATACCCAAATGCACACAGAAAATCCAGTTATGTGAGCAGTCATAATGAGATCACTTAAGGAGTTTTGCCTCACTAATTTGGCCATTATTTTACAAACATTCATTTAGCACCTACTCCATATTACTCACTGGAGAGCGGTGGAGGTTAAAATAGCGAGTAGCACCATCACCCCATTCTCGGCTGCTGCTTTGCTGCTGGCTGGAACCTTTATCAAGTGTCAGCAAGGGAACCTGGCATTTATCAGGGTGGGTACTGCGCTCTGCTCTGATGACAGGATAGATTCAATGCTTGTCATACCCATTGTGCTAAGATGTTTTAATGGTTTGTCTTTCTTCTTCTCGTCACCTAGGGAACTTTGTCTGTCTTTCCTCTTCAGGGCCTCCCTCTCATGCCCTAACTGTGTTCTTTTCTCATTATTAACTCCCCTTCACACGAAGTGCCTATGTATGTGACTTTTGAAGAAGTCATTAATTCCTTCTGTTTCCCGTAAAATGTGGGAGTCAACTAAATTACCCCTGATGACTTAGCCTGCTCTCTTGAGTTAACATTGTGAAATTCTTGCCACTCCTCACAGCCCATAAAAGCAGAGCCTGAGACAGGAGCTTATGTAAACGTAATCGATTTGGATCATTTGAATCTACAGGACAGAATTGGATGGTCTGAAAAAATAAATGGGGACAGGCTGAGAGCTACAGATGTGGAGGGTTAGGAAAATGTGAATGGGGGAAGCAGTCAATCCAAGGATTGTGGAGCTGATTATGACTGTGGGAAATTGGAGTTTCAAACCACTGGTGATGTTCCGAGGAACACCATGGCATGTGTGTCCGAAATGTCTAAGACTTGGAAAAAGGGAGTATTTATCCACTATCTTCTGCCCCATTAGGAAACAGTTGTTCCAGAAAATGTTAAAGACTTCTTGATTCCCAGTCTGTGCAGACACCAAGGTGACTGGTCAACTCCTGCAGCAGATCCCTGTAATGTGATAGATAAGCCCTCAGAGAAGTAGGAGCGACACAGTGCAGCTGAGACCAGGTGCTGCCAGGCTATACCTGAGTTCAGCTGGTTGCTATAGCAAACACCATAGAAAATATGACACAGTAGAGAATATAAAAGGAAAAGTAGATGTCCAATTCAGAAGCCATTGTATTCCTCAATGCTGTCCGAGACCTAAGATCAAGAACTTTCAATTTGTCAAATCAGTTTTAACAGGGCAATGACTATATTGGAACCATGCCAGAAAAGGTGAGACTATGACTTTTCCATGACCACAAAGGATTGTTGGAATAGGCGCCATTGCCCAACTCCTCCATCCTTTTTGTAAGAAAGCATCCCTAATCTCCCTACTCCATGAAGAAGTTTTGTCTTCTAAGATTTCTCAGATTCCCTTTTTTATTTGTTTGTTTGTTATTTAATGTATGCCCTGGTTAGAATCCCTAAGAGTATGCTGGTCTCTTTCCTCTGGCATCACTACAAATCATGAATCTCTTTGTCCAGGTTCAGATTTGCTACCCCGATATATAAGAATGTGCCTCAAGATTTACCAGATGACTATTACTGACTGCTATTAAAGGACATCTATAATGTGCCAGACATTATATCGAAATGCAATGTATTTTAAGTACATTATATTTAAGTATGTTACATTTAAGTTCACTTTTAAGTCTTTTAAGCAATGTGTCTCAAATCAGTAGGATCCTATCAGATTGGTACAGATACTTCCATTTTACAAACGAGGAAACTAGGACATTGAGGCTCACAAGAGGGTCTGATAAGTAGTGTTCAACTTCAACTTGCTTGAGTAGAGCCTTGGCATTCTGCTTAGTCACCTGCTACAGCATACACCTGCTTTGACCTCATCTACTAATGCAGATATATTTGATGCCAAATACTAACTCAGGGTAGAACCTGAAGCCTCTCTAATATTTTTACTTCTACTTTTCCCCATTGGAGGCCAGACTAAAAGCAAATAAGTACCTCAAGCTAACCCTTAAACACAGGGTGGCCATAAAGTTCGTGTGCAGACTATTTTAAAATTTCACACGAACTTTAGGCCACCCTGTATTTTGTAGTTTGCCTGTTGCAATTTTTCTTCTGTTGCTTCATTTTTCTCTTCACAGTCTCTCTCTCCGTCGTGTCATCCATAATCCACTGGCAGAGCTGAGAAGAGCAGGAGCAGCTAAACTCGGAAATATATTTGCCATGATTTAGAATCAGTCAGAGAATCAGAGAATCTAATATTTGAAGAGAAATAGCCTATCTTAGTCTCCTAACCTGTCTTAGAGCATTCAGACCTCTATAAAAATGCCTTAGACTGGAGAATTTATAAACAATAGAAATTTACTACTCATCGTTGCCGAGGCTGGGAAGTCTAAGATCAAGGTCCCAGCAGATCCGGTGTCTAGTGAGGGCCTGTTCCTCGTACCTTCTCTGGGTCTTCACATGATGGAAGAATAAAAGAGCTCCCTGAAGCCTTTTATGTAAGGGCATTAATCCCATTCATGAAAGCAGAACCCTCATGACCTAATCACCTTCTGTGCCTTCATCTCTAAATACCAGGACAATGGGGATTAGGTTTCAACCTGAGTTTGGGAGGGACAAAATCAGACCATAGCGTAACTTTTCAGTGTACCCATTGTCTCCTGCAATTTACTTTTCTTTTCTAAGCTTCTTGCCCGTAGATCATTCAGCACACTAGACAGTCATAACTTATCTGCCCCTATCACTCCTGCAGATGGTGTGTTTGTACGATGTAATGGTCTCCTTCTTGATCATTATCAGCTGCACCAGAATTGAGCACATCCTCGTCCGAGCCTCACTGTCCATGGGGGAAATATAAGGAAAAAGAAGCTGAGAAATTCCTTCCCAGCGGGATATCTGTGTTTGTATGTGATAGATGTGTGGACGCAGGTAGAGGCAGCAAGGTTCTCTTATACTCTATACTGACTGAGAACCACAGAAGGCTGGTCTGGTGGCAGAGAACGTGGGAAAAGATTTTAATTTTTTTTTTTTAAACAGTGATGGTAGGAGAAATATTTCAAACAACCTCCTCAATCCTCTGCCCACCTATCTTTCTGTACCCTTGACCACACACATTCTTGACCTTTTACTCATTAAAATTGCTCAAGTAATTTTCTGTATCCACTCTCCTCCTTTATCTAAACTGGGATTATCATAACAGACACACCTGAGTTATGTTCTTGATGACATAAAATTCTTTTCCTTCTGGATTTATTTTATTTCCCAGTAGATCCAGTCATTACAAAGTGCTTCCTATGTCACACGGAGAGAACTTCCCTGTAACTTCTACTCATTTGCTCTATTTCTGCCTTTGGGGACTAAACAAAACAAAACAAAACAAAAATCCCTTCTTCTTATACCTTCCCATCCAATATTGGAAATAAAGTATCGCTATTTTCCCTACTCCATGAAGAAGTTTTTTATTCTGGGCTAAATATCCTCAGATTCTACATATGTGTATATATATAGAATTATAGATAGATAGATGATAGATAGAGAGAGAGAGAGAAAGAGAGAGAGAGAGAGATGTCATAGTTTAGAATTCCATGGGATATACAAGTTCCTTTCCTCTATTATTATTACAAATCATTAATCTCTCCATGTTCAGATTCGGTTATCCCAATATATAATAATGTGGATCTGTTGCTGTCTCTAGAGCAGGGGTCCTCAAACTTTTTAAACAGGGGGCCAGGTCAGTGTCCCTCAGACCATTGACGGGCAGACTATAGTTTAAAAAAAAGAAAACTATGAACAAATTCCTATGCACACTGTGCATATCTTATTTTGAAGCAAAAAACAAAATGGAAACGAATACGATATTCAAAATGAAGAACAAATAAAGTTAAACCAACAAACTTACCAGTATTTCAATGGGAACTATGGGCTTGCTTTTGGCTAATGAGATGGTCAATGTCCAGTTCCATATTTGTCATTGCTAGTTGTAACAAGTGATGCAAGTGTGCATCAGTTAGTCTAGATTTGGTTAGAGATTTCAGATGTTTCATTCTGGAAAAAGTCTATTCACAGACATAAGTGCTACCAAAGATGGTTGCCATTTTGAGTGCATGGGTCCTGAGATTAGGATATGTCTCAGAGGGGAGAGATGCATAGAAATTAGGAAGGCTGCTTGACTTGAATGCATCTTTCAGAGAGTCACAATTCTGCAGTTCAGCGAGTCCCATTTGGTAAATTGTATCCACATTTTCTTTCTTTTTTTTTTTTATTGTTGGGGATTCATTGAGGGTACAAGAAACCATGTTACACTGGTTGCATTTGTTGGATAAAGTCCCTCTTACAACTGTGTTTTGCCCCCAAAAGTTGTGGCACACACCAAGGCCCCAAGACCCCACCTCTCTCTGCTCTTCCTTTCCCCACCACTCCCTCATTCTTTCTCTCTCTGCTTTCCCCTTCCCTCACCCCCACCGTGTCAATAATTGTCATTAATTGTCCTCATATCAAACTTGAGTACCTGGGATTCATGCTTCTCCATTCTTGAGATGCTTTACTAAGAATAATGTGTTCCACTTCCATCAAGGTTAATACAAAGGCTGTAAAGTCTCTATTGTTTTTAATGGCTGAATAGTATTCCATAGTGTACATATACCATAGTTTGTTAATCCATTCCTGGATTGGTGGGCATTTAGGTTGTTTCCACATTTTGGCGATCGTAAACTGAGCTGCAATAAACAGTCTAGTGCAAGTGTCCTT
>CAUYRH010136405.1:0-15268 GCA_963574655.1 Perodicticus potto | reverse complement strand
TCAACGGGCTAAGGCGCCAGCCACGTACACCTGAGCTGGCGGGTTCGAATCCAGCCCGGGCCTGCCAAACAACAATGACGGCTGCAACCAAAAAATGGCCAGGCGTTGTGGCGGGCGCCTATAGTTCTAGCTACTTGGGAGGCGGAGGCAGGAGAATCGCTTGAGCCCAGGAATTGGAGGTTGCTGTGAGCTGTGATGCCACGGCACTCTATCCAGGGTGACAGCTTGAGGCTCTGTCTCAAAATAAATAAATAAATAAATAAAATTCAAAAAGTTAATAAAAATCTTAACTGTAAGGACACTTTAAAATCTAGACCTCTTTAATAGGTTTTATCATAATTAAGATGGTTGAGAGTTTTTAACATTTCAGCTTTTTTTGCTTCCTAGCCTTTTCTTGCTTATAATTTTATTTAAGGTTATTTTACTGTGCAAACCTATGTAAAGCCCCTTGTTGTCAGATATTAATTTCCTTATGATCATCTTCTATTTTATACATATTTAGTATAAATATACCTATAAGCAAATTGTATAAAGATTGGGAAAATATCTAAATTAAGATATCTAAAATATCTAATTAATATCTAATTAATTAAGTTTTGAAATATAAAAATGATTCACTTATTAGCAGGGCTGAAATAAACATGATTAAATTAAGAGAAGTATAATGCAAAAATAAATACTTCTTTTCCTTTTCTCTCTCCCAAATTTTGCAATACTGT
The DNA here is from genome assembly GCA_963574655.1 of Perodicticus potto. Taxonomy (NCBI): domain Eukaryota; kingdom Metazoa; phylum Chordata; class Mammalia; order Primates; family Lorisidae; genus Perodicticus; species Perodicticus potto. The sequence goes on along the minus strand of CAUYRH010136405.1, from coordinate 14,549 downwards.
TTTGTAATTAAATTTAATTGATAATAGTTAAGGGAGGGGAGACTAGTGTCTCATCAAGGACTGTAGCACTGAAGTCTTCTCATCGAGGACTGCAGTAAAGAAAGTGAGGCTTAGAGAGATAGGTAAGTTGCTTAGAAGTTTACAGCTTCTGCGTTTTAGAGTATTTGAACCTGATCGTTTTACATCAGTTAGGTCAGTAGATCAGTTGTTCAATACAGTGTCTACCCAAGTCTTCACACCACTTACGAGTTTGTATCCTTAAGGATATATTGTTTTTTATTTATATTTTATGTTTGGTGTCTATAAGCTCCTTGAGATAGAATCTATTCTTCATTCACATTTCAAGCAGTTTAATTAAATATAAAATGTTCAACAAATGGTTACTAATGAATGAAAGAATTATTAAACTTATTTTCCAAATAGAAGTTTAGTTGTTTTTTTTTTCTTAGAAATCACCATAGACCTTTTTGTACTGTAATGACATATTGTTAGTAGGGATGCTGTATTTCATTTTGTTTGAATTTATTAAGCCAACTTTGCCAGTAATGGATCAACCATGTACAGTGATATACGTACAGATGCTAAGAAAAAACAGAAAACCATTCCATTCTACTAAATTAGCATGTGTGTGATTCCCTTTCTGTCTCTTGATGATATTACCAGATTTTGCAAGACTGTCCAGAAGAGCCTGAAGCTATTAATGATGAGGAGCAATTTGAAGAAATTGAAGCGGTTGGCAAATCACTTTTGGATAGATTAACTGTTCCTGTAGTTTATCCTGATGGGTATGGTGCTTGTTCTTATGATTTTATGTTTTTAGCAGTGTAGTCTTAAAGTCATTAAGAAAGGGTATCTGTTCTTTTAAAAATCAAGTAAATTAGCTTTGGTCTATATCTTTAATTTCTACAAATTAGCTTAAATGAAAAGAAATCTAAATAGCTCTTAGTAGCAGTGACAGTTGGTACTTGCTGACATCAGATGTGTTACTTCTTGACAGCTTGTTGTAGAAGAATGATCACTGAATAGATTGAAACATTTGGTTCTAGCCTTGACTGTGACGATAAGGAGCAGTGCGACTTGGGGCTTCATTCAGCAAAGGGAAGGGGAAAGAGGGGGGCTGTTGTTTAGTGAGCTCCTAATAGATGCCAAGCACCTTCAGTTACTTCTGATCAAAAAGGACTAGGTCAGTATGATTTTCCTGATTTACCAGTAAAGAAAGTGAGGCTTAGAGAGATTAGGTAAGTTACTTAGAAGTTTACAGCTTCTGCGTTTTAGAGTTAGGATACAATCTCTGGTTTGTTTGGCTCCAGACCCATTCTCTTTTCACTGTGCTATAGGGCACCCTGATTTCTTCATGTGTAAAAGAATGGAGTGCTGATTTTCTTGTTCCTTTCCATTTCAAATAATTGATGACAAAAATATGAAATAACCCAGTGTAAAATAAGTAGATCAGTAGAAGAATCAGGAAGAGGTTTATCCCTGGTGCTGTGGACCTTCTCAGTGAAAGTAATTTAGAGGTGATCCAGAAGATAATCAATCAAAGCCAAACCACTGAATAAAAATATAAATATGGTGTGGTATACTGTGATGAAGGAAGTGTGGACTCCAGAGCCACCCGTTTCAGCTCCACCAGTAACTAGCTGTGACACCTTGGGCAAGCCACTTAACTTCTCTAGACGACTGTCTTCAATTAAAAAAACAGAGACGTCAGAGGCATACCTCCCCAGGTTACCGGTTTGGGGGAATGACCTGAGCTCAAAGTCCGTAATGTACTTGAAACAGAAGATGCTGTGCTATGACTGTGTCAGGAGCTTCCTTCCAGTGAATGTTGGGAAATGATATTGAAAAGACAGCATTTCCTTCCCTTCAAGAACATTATTCATGGTTGGCACTTAGGTAATCTCAAGTCATCCATAAATTTGAATAATCAGAAATAGCCTAAAGTTATACGTACATACACACACACACCTGCAATAAAAGAGAGCAAAATTTAGTTAGCAACCATATTATAGGATCTGGGAAAATTTAGTTAGTAACCATGTTATAGGACCTGGTTCTTCCATGCCAGGATCCCTTACCTCCTCCTCCCCCCATTTCCGCATTTCACAGCCAGGCGCCTCCTCGTCAGTCTCCCATTCTGCTCAGCTCAGCCCGGGAGCGTCACTCTGGTATTTCTGCTTGGGCTTCTCTTTCTGAGCTCCACAGATAGTTCATATCTCATTTCCTCATCCTTTTAAGAGGAAAGAATAAATACTGTATATTCAAATTTCACAAACACCCTCCTTTAATATTTGGAATTGTTATTTTATTCCATTTTACACTCACGTTAAAATTTATCTATATCTATTTTAGGTATTTTGGTAAGTTAAGTATTTCTCAAAGGCATGTATATTGTTTTCATACTTGTTAATATAATGATAATCTGTTTAAACTATATAAAGTTTGGTTGAACAGATTATATAGATTTATGTTTTACATATATTGTCCTGATAAAATAAATAAATGTTCTCTCAGGATTCACTGTTTTAAAGATCCCAGTTCAAATCTTGGTTTTTCTACTGTGTGACCAAGCTTCACATTTAACTTTCTAGGCCTTAGTTTTTTAATCTAAAAAAATGAAGGGGTTAACCAGATAATTTCCAAGAACAATTCCAGTTCAAAAAGATTCTGTGAGTCTGAATGTAGTTGTCTTTCAAAATGCAATAAAATGAAATTATTTTTTCTATTAATACACCAGACAGTATCTAAACATTAAAAAGAATATGTAATTTACTTCCCAGCTCTACTAAGCAATTGGAGTGGCCCTTAGCACTATACACATGTACAAATTTTGTGTGTGCTTACAGACCCTAAACTAAAAAGCAGAGTATCTCCAATTTTGCATTCTTTGGTTTATTGAAAACTAGCAAGTACACTTGACATGATATTTACGCCACTAATATATTTCTCATCATGTCATATTTTATGACATTTAAAAAATATTTTTCCTACTGAATTACAATTCAAAGATAAACAGTATGTCTGTGAATGAACTGATTTTTACACGTAGCCTGTCTCACATATGCGCTTTCTCATGTTAATCTTTACTTCCATTTGCATTCGACACAGTTCATAGATTTGTATTAATTAATATGGGATTTTTCTGTGTTTTTTGATTTTAGAACCGAGCAATATTTTGGGAGTCCGAGTGACATGGCTTCTACTGCAGAACATATCAGAGACAGGATGAAACTAGTTGGTCTCAAAAGGCAGCAGCTGAGACATCCTGAAATGGTGACCACAGACAGCTAATAGCCACCAGCTCCCCGCAGGTCTGCAGTTCCCATCCTGCACGTCGTCGGCATCCTACAGCGTTAGTCACAGTACATTACGATGCATTTCACAGCCAGGATAAGCCTCATTTCTTTTCACGACACATTTCTCTCTACATGTTAACACCTTGCAGCTACCAAGGCATAATTATTTAACATGCTTCGAGACCATAGACTCCCACGTATCTTAAAAGAAGGAACTATAAAACATTGCACTGAAAACTTACATTAAAGCTTTACCTGACCTGTCAGTTTGTAGACGAACAACTGATAATAAGCTTTGAATGGTGCTAATAAGAGTTTAGGAATTCTCTAACAAAGTGGTTGCCCTTCCTCCCCAGGTGATGCGGTAAACTTAGACTGTAGTTAAACTGTTAGGAGTAGACAGTGGTGTCCTCTACATTTACTTTGTAATTTTTCTTCAGAATTGATTGTTTTTATTGTGTCAATATGGAGAATACCCTTCAGATCTTTGATATATCATATTCATTGAAAGACATTTTCCTATTTGTATTGATAATGTATTAAAAGTTGTCTGTGCTTAATAAAAAGATTCTTTAAACATCTTATTTAATTTGGTAGTTATATCCTATTTCTAAACATGAGTGCCTTATTTAAAAGGGCATTCTTAGGGTTGTGAGGATGGTTTAATATTTGTTTTTTCATGGTGGTTGCATGTAATTTTTAGCCAGGAAATTCATATGTAAGCATGTGTATATAATAAATAAGCATGTTTTATTAAGAAAAATAATCGTGAAGAATAATTTAGATGTTTAAGAACTTATTAATAATGGAATCCTATTTCTGATTTCTATCTTCAACTTGAAAACCACTATCAAAATTATTAACTACCCTGAAGATTTTTTGTCTTTGGGGGAGGAAGGCTAAGGAAGAAGGAAAATATAATTACTTCAGTGTAATCCTTTATAGCAGAATGATCTTTCTGATACTGAAATAGCAATTGTTAATAAAATTTAATTTCTCATGATAGACTAGAAGTAAAGCAAATCTGAAGTAGGCCAATAATAACAACTGAATGACTCCTTTAGAAATACAATTTATCATAAAATGTTAGTGCTTTTAAGTTTATATTAAGTTTAAATGATAAAATGCATATAATTTAAATTTTGTGTGTTTTTATTTCAGAAAAATTTTTTAAAAGATCAAAACTAATTTTTTAGGCTTGTGATCAATACAAAATTATGCAAAGAATTTTATGCTATATTCCTTTTCATGGTCTAGAGACATGCTCATGTATCCCCCTATGCAAAAAGCTCCCCCTGAACCTGCTGGTCTCTCCAGCCTTCTTCACTGCCAAACTCCTTGGAGAAATCCCCAACCACGGCCCCCACCTCCACATCACCCGCTGGTCCGCACCTTACAGTGTGCTTTTACACAGCATGGTAATGACACTGTTATTTTGAAAGTCAACAATGGGCTTCTAGTTACTGAACTGAATGGTTTTTTCTTGATCTACGTCCTTTCCCTTTTCTCTGCAACATTTTTACCTTTGAGCAGCCTTTCCTAGACGGTGCCTCCTCCCTTAAAGATGCTACCTTCTGCATAACTCTTATTTAAAATGTTTCTGCTAAGTATATGCTCTCTCAGTTCTGTCCTCAGAATGCTTCTGGTTCTTCTATAGGTTGCTAATCCTTAGAGTTTTTATTTAATTCCAATGTCATTTATTACATCTCTGATCCAAAATTGTAAAACTGTGCTTTCTTATTAACTGCTTACTTGACATTTCAACCTAGATAAAGGATTTATCATAGTTGTCACTTTTTCCCTCCTGGAGCAATTTTGGTTAATGGTGCAGCCTTTCTAGTCGGATATGCCAGAAAATCTGGGCACTGCTGCCACTGCTTCCTAGAGCATCCAGGGATTTCTTTCGGTACTTGATAAATCCTCTCAGCCCTTTAGGGGTTTCCTCCTGGGAGTATGAACTTTTGTGAGTCTTCCTTTCTGTCTTCATGATGGTGCTAGCCACATCCTGCAGTCTTTTATGTCTATAGCTGCTATAAGCCTTTTGGGGGGAAGGAAGCTTGTCCTGCTTCTCCCGTTCCCAGTCTTTTGCTCATGCCTAATAGAGGCTCCGTTCTCCTAAGTGCAAACGGTCTATTGTAGCATTAGTAGTAATCCCTTTTATCTTGCAGTCTGAGGTGTGTTTTAAAGATACTTATTTTCTATAGTTAAGGCTGACTGATGAGTGAATGTACCCAGAAAGAAGGCATTTGGTGGTTTAGATACTTAGAAGCTGGCTATTTAGATATTTAGTTCCAATGCTCAATATCTATTTCTTCTGAATTTCAGAGTGATTTGCTGGAAAGGAACTGGTTTGTTAGTAATTCTGCCATCAACTCATGGACTTAAATTGCCAAATGAGTTAATTTTCATATACCATAAGCTATCCTGTCCACAAAAAAAGTAAAATAAGTCAAGATCCATAAATGTTATTTGTAACATTTCAAATTAAGTATTTGCTGCTATTTTCTATATGTGTATCTGTGTATACACAGAGTTATGAATAGAAACTCAACAATGCCCTAACGTGGCTTTTTTCCATAGGGTCATAGTTCACTAGAGTATATGTGAAAAAGTGACTAGAGTCTGTTTGTACGTCATAAATTCAAATATAGAAATTGTTTGTAGGTCATAAGTTAATATTGGCCTGCAAATGTAACTGAAAAAGAGCCACACATTTCCAATCAGTATGTGCCACAATCTTTCACATTAGCCTGCCTCAGGGAATTATTGAAGTGTTAGTTAGGCTAGTTTTGTTTTGTTTTTATTTTCTGTTTGAAGGATTTATTTTCTCTTTCCCTTTCTTACCATGTTTTTCTGTGATATTAGCTCCATATGTAACTAATTTTGGCATCTGTTCTTCACACGTGTCTAACGCAGCAGTTATAGTGCAAAGATGATAACTTAATTTTAAATCAAATTGGCTTTGTTCCCAGTCCTCATTGTTGGAGACCTTATTCTGCTAGAGTGACTCATTGGTGATGTTGATGAAACTGTTCAGTTTGCCAGCTGGGATATTGATAGCAGGTGGAGGCTTCATTGCTAGAAAGAAGATTGGGTACTTCACTCACTTTGTAGGGATTTAAATTGGTTATTGCTCCCAAGTGTTACCTAGTCTTAACCTGTTTGTTGTTTTATTACCTCATCAGTTGACAGATGGTATACTATTTAGTTTATTGTCATTAGTATTACTAGTGTCATACTCTGTACAGTGAATGTGACAATTAAGTTCCTTTCCTGATAATGCTGAGTAAACCGTATTCTCATCTTAACCCATTGTAACCAATGGCATGAGTGTGAGGTTAGCTGAATCTATCTCACTGTGCAGTCTACCACTGGAGAAGAAATTCAGAGATCTCTACTGTATTGTCAGTTACTTGCCAGTGGAGATATTAATCTGTACTTCTCACATCCTACCCAAAGTAGGTAAAACTGACATGCAGTGGCTGCTAACATTCTCCACGCTGTGAGCCTAAAGGGAACACTATAGGCAGAAACAAACACCAGTACATGTATTTTCTTTTCTTTCTTTAAAAGTGGTTATAAAACCAAACTATATATTAATAGAATGGGTGAGAATTACATAGACCAGAACTGTTCAGGCAGGGTTTGCTGTGGTATTTTAATCCTTCAGGCTCTGGTCACTGGTACCCATCGTAGCATAAATTCTTTGGAGTAAGGATGTGGCATTCAGACTCTGGTGAAAAATACTTCAGGTTCATAAAGCTGAATGTTGTTTTAAAAATGCCTCTCTCATTTCAGTCTCCCTTCCTCAGCTGACTCTCTTCTTTCTCTGCACCATCGTTCTTGCGATGGTCCCCGCAGGCTGCTGCGTCTGGCTTCTCTGATCACCTGGTCTAGCACCTTGGTGATGGATGTGTTTGTCATGGTCAATACAGACTCAGCTGTGATGGTGCCAGTACATATATTTTCATCAGTGACAAGAGTTGTATGATTAGGGTATCTTTGCTTAAGCTCACCCAAAGGAGAAATTCTCTAGGATTAAAAAGGTTGGTTGAAACCTCACTGGACAGTTAACCTTAACTTTCAGTCTGAAAAATGCCTACAAATAAAATCCTGTAGTTGGGAGGAGAACACACTCTGCCGATACGTAGGGCAGTGCGCACCCTATTGAGGCAAAGTGAGGGAAAGCTCACCGCTCGACGTTCCTGACCTTCGTGTATGCTGCCAAAGTCGAGGTTTAGCGGAGAAGCTTAAATAATGGCAAGGATTACAGAGGAAAAATCATAAAAGCTAAAATAAGAACTGTAGTGAATATAATGGGAAAGCTTGAATACACGGCTTCAAATATACCTTTGGCATTTTTGTGACCTTTTCTTAAAAAAAAAAAAAAAAAACAATTTTTCTGGGACTGTAAAACAAATCATATCTAATAGTTTTAAGAATGAAATATAATGAAAAAACTGCTGAAAACCAAAATGTCATTATTATATAAAATGGAAGGAATTGTTGCTTAATTATCTTTCCAGAATAGAAAATAGACTATCCTTTAATCTTGCTCTGGCCTTAGATAAAAAGTATGAGCTGGTGGGGGAAGTGATGGCACATCGCTTATAATCACCCCTCAGCTCTCTCTCCCTTCCACCTTCATCCCAGTCCACCAGTGTATGAGGAAAAGCTACTTACAAAATTATATACGGAAGAGGCTAACGGTGAAGTTGGTGAGCGTATCAGTAAATAGCAAGGCTTTGAAATCTGAATAATTAGCTGTTTTTATGGGAAGATGACAAACCTGCAAGACGGAAGACGAGATGATTATCATCTACTTTGAGGTCAACAGAGCATAACGCAACTTCATTAATAAATAAAAGTAAAAGAAAGTCATACTTACAGTGAATTAGTGAGTTAGCACCAACCTGTATAAGAGCATAAATCTGTTAAGATATTTATAAGTATCTTCACAATGAGGTAAAGAAAAAAAAGTGACAAGAGCACCAGTAGTGCTGGTTATGGTTAGAAGAGAGCCATCTCTTCTTGGTAAATGCCAGGCGGTGATGATGAACAGAAACAGACAGGTCAGGTAGTAGAGGTATAGAAGGGAGGATGCTCTGTCGGGGAGCACAAGTACAGGGAGCCTTTCATCCTGACGAAGACTTCTGGCCATCATGCTGAATGACTCATTACTGTGATGTTTTAAAGCAAACTTGAAAGCTGGAGAATAAACACAGGTCCTTGCACTTCAAGAAAAAAGCAGAACCTGTACTAGAACATGAAGAACTTAAAGGTCAAAAGAAAGCCAGGACTATGACTAAACACTTTGTGTAGTGAGTAAATTTTTCATTGAGGTTATTTTTGTTAGACAACCCTTTCTGAGGCAGTGTCTATAAAACTGCCGTATCAAATTATATAGGAATTCCTAACAAATAACTAAAAAGCAGTCACCTTCTCGACGTGAGGAGCAGTGTTGTTGGGCATTTCAAGCCAGGCATGTGCTGTTGCTGATGGAAGTACTGAACCAGCCCTAACAACACTGAAGCCAGTTCCCAGGGAATCCCAAGGAGGCACCTTAGAAGTCGGGCAAGTGGAATGCCAGGTCTTCAGGGTGTCCAAATGCATCTCTCCTTGGAGAGAAATGGGAGATGATTGAGATGCCTTTCCACTCAGAACACAGTGGCCCATTCACTGGGTATGATCAAGCCTCAGATCTTTTCTAGGCTTTTTTTTTTTTAGACCTTTTCTAGACCCCTGAATCTTAAAGTTGGAGTAAACTTAATTTCTAGGCTTGATTTTCTCTTAAGAATATTTCTTCACCTTAGCTTGTCTTCACAACCAACAAATTTGCTCAGAATATATCATAAAAATATTATGTGTTGTATTTTTTAAAGGTGTAAGAGGATTAAAATACCACTTTGTCAATTGTAAACCAGAGAATAAGAACTGATTGCTAACCTCACATTTAGGAATATTCTTTCACAAGCCCTTAAGAGAAACTTACGTTTCTAAATTGACATTTATCAAAAAGAATCTGATGATTATACTATCATGAGATCAATAGTGGAATTCTCAGTAGCATTATTTTGTAAATGTTGTACCCAGTAATATAATATTCCTAACAATTTATTATAAAAATTTTCAAACATTAGAAAGTTCCTCATCACCTAGATACTCGTCAGCAATAACTATGCCTGCTTGGTCACATATCTATCACTCCATCAATTCATCAATCAGATTATTTTAATATATTTTAAATTGTAGGTATCTGCACACTTCCTTCTAAATACTCAGCTGTGTATCATTAGTGAGAGTTCAACGTTGGCTTATATTTTTCTTTTGATGTAAAATTTTCAGACAGTGAAATGCATAGAACTCAAGTGCATATTCATGGAGTTTTGTCAAATTGCAAACAGTGCTGTAACATAATAAAAGCATCTTCACCCTAGAAGGTCCCCACGTGGCCTTTTCCAGTTAATCCCTCTCCCCATCCCACCCTCAAAGGCAACTACTGTTCTTTTTTCTACCATAAGTTAGATGTGTTCTAGAAGTTTGGGTAACTAGAATAACACAGCATGTTACTCTTTTCTACAAGACTTCTCCACCACCGTAACGTTTTGGAGATATATCCATGTAGTCAGATGTATTAGAAGTTCTTCTTTTACTGTTGCTGAGTAGTATTTCATTGTATGACCGTATTGCAGTATGTTTTATAAAACGCTGTCAGGATCGTTCCTGCATACGTCTACCAAGCATAGGTTTTCAATTCTCTTGGGTAAATACCTAGAATTAGCATTTTTGGGACATAGGATAGTTGTAAAAGAGACTGCCATACCTTTTCTCAATGCAGTTGTATTGTGCTCTGGAGTTTATATTTTGCATGTATGGAAAGAAGTAAACTATTTTTATGATCCATATCAAAATATTAGAAGCGGGTTTGGGGGTAAAAGTGGCATTGTTTTAGGTTATGGATGGCACTTGGTGTTATTTGAGGGAAGCAAAGATCTGTTTGCCCAAAACAGCTTCTCACAGGGTTCCTATGCCTGAAATTCTAGCATTAGTTCCACTCCTCGAAAGGTTAGAGACCAAGCATGGTGATATCTTAGCTAGAAGAAACAGCACTGTTTTGTTTGTGTTATGAACTTTTGCCACGCATTTCCAGTAGGTAAATAAGTCTGATCATTGAATAGAAAGATTATTTTGTGATAGGGGTGAGGAGGGTAGCAAAAACCATATACTACTAGTCAGTCTCAGGCACAGCAGTGTGAGAGAGCCACCCGGTCAGGGAAGTCCCCCAAATGGTGGTCAAGGCGCAGAGAGCGGGGTGGGAAGAATTCTACCTCACAGTTTTGCATAGAGGCTAGCTATGCTTTTGCAGGAAATTTTAGCCTTTAAAAATCACGTTTCCTTTTTCTTTTTAATTTTGTTTTGTTTTTAAATTAATCCCATGACAGATTATAAAAATCATTTTGTCAAGGTTGTCTTTTTATTCAGCACCACCCAGCTGTAGTTGTTTTCCACTCCGGTGGTGGGTTTCTTACCTACTCTTTTTGCCCTTCCCTCCTAGTGTGTTACATATAGCATTCACCTGTATTAGTCTATAAAATTGTAAACATGTGATTGTGTCTAATGCTCATGTTTAAAGATATTTATGTATGATTTATCCAATGTTTCCTATTAAATTTTTAAGGGCTAGGAAATTTGGCTTCTACTGTAAATCCTTATACTGTTCTACATATTGTAAATATGCAATAAAAATGTTTAAAAACCTATAATGGCAGCATATTTTGACATGTATTTCTTTGATAAATTGTCAACTTTGGACAGTAAGTATGGGTTCTGTTAATAAAGGTTGCTCATCAGACCTAGGGAGGATTAAGACTGATGAATTGTGCATCTTTAAATCGATTGCAATTTTTTGTAAAACTTTAAATTTTTCTGGCATTATCTAAAATCTTTGATTAAAATAAACATGTAACTTCCTTATTCTGAAATCATGTTGAATCATAGAAAACCGGGGTCTCTCCTTTCCTCACCCACAGGCCTGGCACAGAAACTCAGTGCTCTCTAGGCCTTGTGCCGTCAGAAATGGTTGGCTTCTCCCCGTAATAGGTAGCGGTTAAATTTCCTTTGTTGCTACCAAGAAGTCCATTTTTAAGACATAAAAGGTGACTGTGTATTTGAGGATGAAGGAAACATGTTAGAACAAAACTAGCTTTGTTCAAATATAACAACGATATGCTATAAAAACAATTGCAGAATGGCTGCCAGTAATCTTGCATTGCTAAAGTTTGGAAATTGGGAAACTTTATACCAGGGGTCCTCAAACTTTGTAAACAGGCAGCCAGTTCACTGTCCCTCAGACCGTTTGAGGGCCAGACTATAGTTTAAAAAAAAAACTATGAACAAATTCCTATGCACACTGCACATACGTTATTTTGAAGTAAAAAAATAAAACAGGGGCGGTGCCTATGGCTCAAAGGAGTAGGGCACTGGCCCCATATACCAGAGGTGGTGGGTTCAAACTCAGCCCCAGCCAAAACTACAAACAAACAAAAAAGGAACAAATACAAATACAATACGTAAAATGAACAAGGTGCCCCCTATCTGCAAAAAAGAAAAAGACCTCCTAACTTCAGGAAAAAAGGGCCCCCCTTAACCACAAAAAAGGCCCTACTAACTGAAAAATAAAAAAACAAAAAATAGACCTCCTAGCTTGTTCTTACCTCAGTCAGCAGCAGGCTCTGCACAGGCAAGCTCGTGACTCCTCTGATCAAGATTCTCTGCACAATTATGATTTAATAAAAATTTTAAAAAATAAAATAAAAAGATTCTCTGTCTCACCCGAGACTGACAGGAGGAATTGAGAGACAGAGAGAAGGAGGGGAGTCGGAGAGTGCAGAGCACATTCCACACATTCCTACGACCCAGGACGAGTTGGCTGCTAAGCAGGACAGGCACCAGCAGCAAAAACACCCGGTGTGCCGGATAAATGTCCTCGACGGGCTGCATGTGGCCCGCAGGCCATAGTTTGAGAACCCCTGCTTTATACCTTGTAAAGTTAAGTACAGTTGAGTGACTTCAACATACAAGCAAATGTTTATACAAAACAATGTACATTTGTTATTAATAGATATTTCTATTTTACACATTATTCACCCTATCTGCTTATCTTCCATTAGATACTTGGATGTATCCACAAGCTTCTTCCAAACCCCTAAAGATAAGTGATCTGACCAATGTGTCCTTGTTTGGCCAAAACAAAGACCAGGAGGAAATGTGAATGTGTTAATAGCAAACCTTGACATACCTGTCTTTCTAATCCATTGTATTCTTCCATTGAGAACATTCTCAGAATAGGACTGTTAGCTCTGGTAATTGTCCACACACAAGCAAACAGTTGCTCCATGGGAAAGTCCAATGTTGGTGATAGAACCATTACCTTCCTAATCTATTTAAACTGGAAACGCACTTTCTCATCAAAATGATTAAAAATGCAGCTAATCCTCTTCTTCAACTACATTATAGAGTAAGCAAGGTACATGAACTATCGGATAAACTAGAAATGTAGCTAGCATTAATATTACGATATGTTGCAAGTTGTTAACAACTGACAAAAATAGATTTTGAGAACATGTCCCATTCATTAGTGGGAAGCTGCTTAGTTTAAAACTCATAGACCATAAAGATGTTTCTGGTATTTAGGACAGACATGAACATAGGTTAATGTTCAAAGGAGGACCAACGTTACATTACAGCCATGCAGTTAAAACCAGAACACGTGTTCAGCATGTTTCTTGGTGTTACCAATGCTGCTATTATGCACACCACACTTCTGATTGCAAGGTTTGAGAATATATTTTATAAAAAACTTAGTACATATGTGAACTTTTCAGAGATACTGATAATCTTGAAAATTAATTTCTCTAATTAGGATATAGGAATGCATAGTTGACTTTTGGGGAATGATGTATAATTCTAGGGACCTCAGAAATCAAAAATATTTATGAAATTACCAGTTTCTGGAAGATAATCACATACCCTTTATGGTAAACTTCAGAAAATTCTGCAGAGTTAAGGCCGAACTATCATTTTTTACTATTTCATGACTGAATGATGGCGTGGTCAACTAGAGACAACTAACTCCTTCACGCTTTATTCTTTAAGATACTGTTAAAATTTAAGAGTAATGTGTAGTTACTGTTTTTAAAAAGTAGTAAATGGAGAAAACAAAAAGTTAAACCTGCCCAGTAGTTTATCAGTGCAGAGAACATGCAGTTAATATTTGATACATTTCCTTTGTAGTTTAACCAAATAAGATTATGTCATGCAAATTTATTTCCCACCTTTTATAGTCCATATATTATACAGTTTTTCCTTTTATTAATTCCCAGTGCAAGTCAATAGCTGTGTGATGTTCAACAATAAGTACATACAGTAATTTAACTACTGAACTATTAGGCAAAACATTTAATTTCATTCTTTTTCTTTTTCTTAGTACTATTATAAGTGATGCTGCAATGAACATCCTTATCCTTAGCTTTTTGACTTCCTCACTCCTGGAGATTAATTCCTGAAAGTGGAAATGTTGGATGGAATGTATCCATATTTTAAGATATTTAATAGATTTGGCCTAATTGTTTTTCATAAATCAGGTAAATTTATGTGTCCATCAACAGCTAGACACTTGGCATGCTTTCCAATATGAAGTGTATTTTTTGCTTGCTTGTTTTTAGAGACAGAGTTTCACTTTCTCCCCCTTGGTAGAGTGCTGTGGCATCACAGCTCACAGCAACCTCCAACTCCTGAGCTCTCTGGCCTCAGCCTCCCAAGTAGCTGGGATCACAGGCACCTGCACAATGCCCAGCTATTTATTATTCCAGTTTGGCCGGAGCCAGGTTTGAACCTGCCACCCTCGGTATATGGGGCCAGCACCCTACTCACTGAGCCAGAGGTGCCGCCCATGAAGTGTTATTTTTTAAAATTTTTTTTGGTAGTTTTTTTTTTTTGGCCGAGGCCAGGTTTGAACCTGCCACCTCCAGTATATGGGGCCGGCACCCTACTCCTTGAGCCACAGGTGCCACCCAAAGTGTTATATTTCAAAAAGTCTTTGCAAATTATTTTTTAAAAAGTCTTTGCAAATCTCAGGCAAACCCAGTTTATTTTTTTTTTTTTTTTGAGCAGCGTCTCACTATGTCACCCTTGGTAGAGTGCTGTGGCATCACAGCTCACAGCAACCTCAAACTCTTGGGCTTAAGTGATTCT
>CAUYRH010136399.1:0-18492 GCA_963574655.1 Perodicticus potto | reverse complement strand
GCCGGGCATCGTGGCGGATGCCTGTAGTCCCAGCTACTTGGGAGGCGGAGGCAGGAGACTCGCTTGAGCCCAGGAATTGGAGGTTGCTGTGAGCTGTGATGTTACAGCACTCTATCCAGGGTGACAGCTTGAGGCTCTGTCCCAAAAAAAAAAAAAAAAAAAAAAAAAAGAAATTTACATAAGGTGATTCTTTTCAAGAAGTGAACAAAAAGTATTTAATAGGCCAGTATTAGAGTAAAAAGCACCGTCACCAATTCTTTACCATTTCAACAAGGATAGGAAGAGGTAAATATTTCTTAGAAATCTGGCTTTTGTTCTCTTTGCGTTTTGCAGTGTACTCATAATAAAATGAGATACAACTATTTAAAGGTTACATGAGAATTCACTGTATAAAAGTTCAAAATGCTTTTTAAAAAGAAAAAGCCTAAAGATAGAAAACAAGTCACCTTTTTTACTTTTATGGGATTTTTTCTTTTTTTTTTTTTGAGACAGAGCCTCAAGCTATCACCCTGGATAGAGTGCCGTGGCATCACAGCTCACAGCAACCTCCGATTCCTGGGCTCAAGCAAGTCTCCTGCCTCTGCCTCCCAAGTAGCTGGGACTACAGGCGCCCGCCACAACGCCCAGCCATTTTTGGTTGCAGCCGTCATTGTTGTTTGGCGGGCCCAGGCTGGATTCGAACCTGCCAGCTCAAGTGTACATGGCTGGTGCCTTAACCCATTGAGCCACAGGCGCAGAGCCGGGATTTTTTAATCTCACTCAGTTGTCAGTCATTCTCATTATTTTGGGCACATTCTTCAGGCAATCTAAATTGTTCCCACAGTGGCAGACAAACCAAATAAACAGTTACACACTGAACAGAGCAGGATTTCACCAGAGACCTTAAACAATAGAGTGGCCCAGAAATTTTCTAGTAAATGAAAAGGGGTGGAAAACTTCAATGGCAGATTTAAACACAGAAGGAAAACACACATTCTTTGTAATTTCCCTTCTATGTGCCTCATTAAAAACAACAACAAGAAAAAATCCTACCAGTTTCCAATAAACAACAGTAATTATGAAAATCTTCTTGCCCTGCATCAGATAAGAAGTCTATTTTAATTTGTAAGATGCTGTACTTCAAAATGCAATGTAGCTCATTTCATATATATAATTGAAAGAGAATGCACCCCTCCAGATCAGTGCTTTTCTTTCTTTATCTCATGCACACTTAAATTACATTCATCAAAAAAAAAAGTTTGAAGAAATATATTTAACTGCTTTGAACTTCTTTCAAAAATAATTTAATGATCTTTAAAACTTTTCGTAGCACATGTAAGATCCTCTCACTGCACAGCTGAAAATCACGGCTCTAGATAAGGAAAAAAAATACAATCAGATTTGGATGAATCTTTTTAAAAATGATTGAATACTGTATATCTGCTTAACTGGAATTTTGTCTTTTCTAAGTTTCTATTCTATGACATGTGAAGCTTCACAAGTCATTTTACGAATCTTACCTTAATGACACCTCACAAAATTTAGTTTATCAAGTTTGTGAGATTGGTATTTTCTTTATCACTGAACATATACGTTAGCATCTTTTTCCTCCTTCACCAAGAGACAAATGAAATTCAAACCTAAGTTTCTAAGTTTCTCTCTTTCTGGTACATAAAAATAGGTAGATATATGTATAATTATTTAAGTGGCTTAAATTTTATGAACTTTTGTCCAAAGAACATAAAGTTAGACTCTACCATTGTAATCTATTCAATTTAAGTAAGAAAAAACTTTTGTTATATTGTTTGATGACATGATTTGGAAACACCACATGTAAAGTATGAGCTTGTCAGAAATAAGTTTAATGCATACTTTCACATTTTTATTCATATATTTTTATCCAAAAATTTCCTTTGCAGTTTTTTTTCACTAGAAACAGACTAGCCAATATGGAAAAAATTGTTCATTTGTGTGCCCTTTTGTTCATTTTTAAAAACTTCTCCCTGAATTATCTCCATTAAATACAAATCAACACCTCAGATTTAAAAACAAATTACTCTTATTGAGAAAATGAATGCTATGAGGAAACTAAGGTTGCAAAAATCGTAAAATGCTAGCCACATCATGAAGTTTGTTCTGTTCTGTTACAGCATCTAGAGTTTGTTCCTTTTTATTGCTGAGAATTATTGCATGGTATGGATGTACCAGGCTTTCTTTAAACATTCGTCTGATAGAGGACAATTTGATATTTCTAGTTTTTGATACTCTTAATAGTAAGCAACTATCTAGTTAAGTTTGTAAGACATTATATACAAAAACAGATTGGCTTTTGCTCTTAATTTAGTAATTTTCTTTGTGAAGGTGGTAAGAAAAATAACAGTCGGATACTTTTTGTATCTTAGTAAATAATGAATTGTTTTGAAGCAATAAAAAAACCAGATAATATTTTTTGGATGTTTGCCATAAGAATGAAAGTTAGTACATACCTTATTTCTGTGTATTTTGCACTGACCATTTATTTTACTACCTTGAATTATATAGTTACTATTCTAAATATTATATTTGCTCCAGGGTTCTCCTTTCAATTTGAAATACAAAAGGTAAATAGTTAAATGATTTAAATAGCTGTATTTTTATTGCAAAAGTAACACACTCATTGTAAATAAATAGCAATATTGGTGAATAAGCCTAGGAAATTTATTAGATTTACCATTCATATTCTTAATATGTGATTTGGGTTTATTTTATTCATAAATATTTATTTGTGTATTCAGACATTTATCATATGTGTCTATGTCAGAAGTCACCAAGACACCAACAGTTTTGATTACTCATGAGAAGAACTCAGCATTTAGTCAGACTTGAGAGTTTGCATCCTAGCATTGAAGGCATACAAAGCAAAATCAGCGAGAGGAAAGGATTTATAGGATAATGTTCATGGACACTATATGGATGTTTCCAAGGATCCTCTTCTAGTAGAATTACACAGATGCAGGACAAGCGAAATCCCCTGAGCTATGAGTTGTGACAGTGTATGTAAAATATCACCAACCAGGGACGTTCCCAGAGACTCTGCCCAGCATTTTTATTGGCGGTTGATCACATAGGCACCTTCTGCCTAACACACACCCAAATTCTAGAGTTCCAGGGGAAAAGTAGGTGTTGAGTATAGACTATGTTTTTTGCATAGTTTAAGCACAGTGAGCTATTTTCTGTTAATGATGGTGGGAAGCCTCGCAAAATCTAAGATACCAACCAAGGATCAAATAATTTATAAATAAGTCTTTCAAAGAATAGCAGTTAGGCCTACTTTGTCCACTCTTTTCTGCACAGATTCATATTATGTTGATTGTTTTCTATTTAGATTTTAGTATATGAACATCTATAAGTATCAAAAGATACGTTTAATGGCTGCTTGTTTTCTTCAATGTATGTGCTATGGTTTCATAAATTGGTGGATTTTTAAGTGTGGGCCTATATTTCACTGTTACAAACATAAATGCAATCAATGTCAAAATTGGTTTTTCTCGGGATAAATTCCCAGAAGTGAGATTGAACATTATAGAGGGTTTTAATGCAGATTATTTGGTGGCCCATATTCTCCCAGAGGTTTTACCAGTGTTCGTGCTCACCAACATGTTTGAATATACAGAAAGGATTCACAACAATTTATTAATCTGATAAGTGAAAAGTAAATTCTGATTACTGCCTTATTTTACATCTTTGAGGCTATTGGTGTAGAATATTTTATTTTATTATTATTATTTTTGGGGGGGACAGAGTCTCAAGCTGTTGCTTTTGGTAGAGTGCTATGGCATCACAGCTCACAGCAACCTCAAACTCTTGGGCTCAAGTGATTCTCTTGCCTCAGCCTCCCAAGCAGCTTGGGCTATAGGCGCCCACCACAATGCCTGGCTAATTTTTGTTGCAGTTGTCATTGTTGTTTTGCTGGTCCAGGCTGGGTTCGAATCTGCCAGCCTTGGTGTATGTCACTGGCGCCCTACCCACTGCTACAAACTACGAGTGCTATTGGTGTGGAATATTTTAGAATACTTATTAACTATTTGCATCTTGGTTTTTGCAAATGTTTAATCACATTACTCAAATTCTTTACCAATAGCTATTACAAAGTTAAGTCATCTTTGAAAAGATAAATGCAATTGTGATTAAGAATAACAAATTCTACCATTTTTATCCAAATTAGTTTGCATGAATCTAGCTTCCTTACTTAATTTACTCAGAATTTCTCTCTGTTGAACAAAGTTGGACTTGTTACCACTTTCTTCTATATGGGTACAAATGGCAGGGTTGAATTTTTAAAATAATTATGTTGATTTAAATACACATATATTTGATATAAAACTATAAACTGTTTCTAGTTACATTAAATATATGAAAATGTCAGATATAATTTTTTAATTTAGAGAAGATCTCCAGAAATTAAGCCACCTTTCTTCCTATTTAATCTATAATTGAGGTTTCTTTCTGTGATATTAAATGCCTTTTGGTCTTCAATCTTTTGGGAAAAAAAATTCATATAGCATGATCTCAAATATTTGTGTTTATATAAGCCAGTTTCTAACTGGTCCTCTCAATCCCACTACCAGAATGAGAAAATCAAAACTCTGGATCAAAGTATGTTTTCATCTTGAATACAAGAGTGAAGTTTGTTTACTTTAATTTTTTAAGGGTTGATTAAACAAATTGAGAAGTGGAATAGTCCCAGTATAAAGCCCAAGGTTGCCCTTTATTTAGAACTTATTAAAGATAATTCAAAATAGTGTCATTATTTAAGAGAGAAAATAAAACAAATAACAGACATACTGATAAAGGCCACACAATAGCTACGATTATAATGGAAATCAATGAGGCCTAATTTATTCCGTATCATATTACGAGGACAAAGGAGTGTTCTGAGGTGGAAAGGCAATAAATTAGAAGTAGGTATTAACTTTTTTTTTAATATGTAGAATGTGAGATAGCCAACTAGTGATTGAAAAACAAAACAATACTCAGGCATTAGCAAATATTCAAGACTAAAAATCCTTCAAACACTGTGAAACGAATTTCTTTTCAGTTAATTATTCACACCTAATCGGATGGGAGGTATAATAAAGAATGTTTGCTTGGCGTTTAGAAGGTCACTGTAGGTTGATAGCCTAAACTAAGACTTCTATATTTGGAGGAAATTATTCTACATTAATTCAAGAAAGAGTTCACAGGGTATGCTTTCTGACAGTCAGAAAAGAATTCTAGTGCACCTGCTTAGGAACATCCCCCCTCATGTAAATGTGCTTGCTATTTTGCTTAGTTTGTGGTAATTTGAATAAATTCATAATGTGGCTGTCAGATGTTTTTTCTTATAGCATTATAATGCTAATAGAGCAGTAAAAACTGGAATTTTAAAAGTCTTTTTAGACTCCAAACCATTACAATTGGCATCTATATGCTCTCCGTGATAAATACAGCATCAGATTTTCTGTGACAATGTTGTTATAATCTTAGCTTCTGGGCATTAGTGCCATGCAGTAATATAAAATATTAAAGTAGAGAGAATATAGAAGTTAGAGAGATGTTTATAGTGTGTAAGACATTCTCCTTTTAGTTGAATGACTGGGAGCAGATTGTGGATAAATAGTAGAATTAGGATTTAAAATCTTATAGGCATCATCTGCCAATTACTTGCTCAGCCTTTTCTGTCTAAAAGTCCCCAATTAAAATGTTACAGTTAAAATGAAACGAAGACGTCAAACTATTGACATAAAAATTACTTCATCAACTCTTTAAGGTATAATTTCTGACTTGGGGGGGGAACCCCAAACTTCTTCAATCATTCATCCCAAAGATAGGAATCTATGCAGATGTTTTTGTCTGCTCATAGTATTGAGAAAACATTTAGTGACATGAAAAAAGTTTGACTTTCAGAAATGTAAAATTTATTTATCTTCAAAAGCAATAAGAAGTAAATGCAGGATAATCAAACAACTATAAATTTTACCATATTTATTATTCAGTCTTTTCCTAACGAGGCACCCTTAGGTTGACAGGTTGATGGCAGGTGGTCATATTATATTTAAAGAGATTCAAGAGAGTATCAGAAATTACTTTCTGGCTGGCTGCAGTAGCTCATGCCTGTAACCTTAGTACCCTGGGAGACTGAGGCAGGGGGATCCCTTGAGCTCAGAAGTTCAAGATCAGCCTGAGCAAGAATGAGCTGAGCAAGAGTGAGACTCTGTCTATATTAAAAAATAAAAAAATTACTTGGATGTCATGGTAGGTGTCTGTGCTCCCAGCTACTCAGACTGAGGCAAGAGGATCGCTTGAAGCCAAGAGTCTGAAGTTTCTGTGAGCTATGATGCCACAGCACTCTACCCAGGGTGACAGAGTGAGACTCTTGTCTCAAAAACATGAAAAAAAGAAAAAAGAAGAAAAATACTTTTCTTGAGCATTTAGTCTTACTTTTTGAAATTTTTTTCTACCAAAGGACTTTAATCTGTGTCTGTAAATAGAAGTCAGATTTATGTAAAGAAGGAGCCAAACTGTTAATGAATTCTATAAACTGCCAGGAAAAATATGAGGCAGCACGATTCAGGGTAAAAAAAAAAAATAAAACTCTTAAGAGACCTTTCAAATGCTTATTTTTTTCCCTAGTTGACAAAGAAGATGTTAATATATTGTAAAAAAAAAAAAAAAAAAAAAACATCCAGAGAAGAAAAATACACTGTATGAAAAGAAAGCTGTCAAAAGCACAATACGCAGTGCAGGGGGCGAGGGGTCCTTGAGTAAGACGGCACATCAAGTTGTCAAAGAACAGAAGTCCTTCATGTTGAGTTTCATCACGTTTTAGAGGTCTGATTGGCATCTATTAGCCGTTCTGGGAGCAGTCCGTCTGCAGTACAGACAGGAACTCACCTGGTGTGATAGAACGGTCAGTGTTTGCAGGTAGCCTGAGTCAGATCAGGGAGGCAGGTTACTTCCGATCACGTCCTTGCAGAGTGAAGGCAGAGGAGACTCGGCTCAAGTTGAGTGGCTCCTTCTAATGGGTAGCTGTGAATCTCTTGTTTTGTAGAAAACTGGCCTGTTTGGTGATTTTCTTTTCTTTTTTCTTAAGTTTCAGTTTGATAATGTGGCGCTTAACCCGAGTGACTCCACTGGGGTTTGTCCTTCCCCAGTACATCACCAAATTTATAAGTTTGGGTAAATAATTAAACGAGAATATTTTAGATAGCAGTAAGAATTTATGTAACTTATTATCCAGATGATACTGTCTAAGCTAAACATATAACATATATCCAAGAAGAAATTAGATTTATGAATGAGAGCCAATAATAGTTTTCAAGAGCAAACAAATATAGCCACGGGCCAAGAAGTGCCCCAACACCATTGTTTAAAGTGAAAACATTTTTGAGTAGGACAGGGGGAGACTAGATGTTCTCACTCTTCATTTTTACTCTAAAATTCTTTGTTCAAATAAAATATGTCATAAATGGGTAACCAAACCAGGTGAATCAGAGCTGTTCTGGAATTTGGTTTCCATTGTCTTCTGCTCTGTGGGTGTGACTTCCAGGGATGTTTCCTGGATAAAGATATTTCAGTTTCCAAGCTTTTTATACCTAAAAAGATGTTCTTTAATGGTGTCTCATAGCAGATTGATTCAAAATGAGAACTGGCCTAAGCGGAACTAATTCTTGACTCATCCAGAAGAGGTAGGTTAACTGCCTCAGAAATCTTGTTTCAAAGTAACATTGTGTCCTCAGAAACATGAAGGGGAGGACAGTTCAGAGTGAGCAGCAAGAGCTTTGATTGCAAGGCCACACAGGACCAGGTGGGATGTCACATATGTACAAAACAGAATAACAAAGTGAGCTAGTCAAGAGGGAGGGGGGCCCGGAGCAGACTCATACGAGGCAGGGGACAGACGCTTCACAGACCTCTCTCTGACGGAGGGTGGGACGTCCTCGGTTTCCAGGGAAGTCCCTGTATTTTAAGAACAGGTTGCAGCAGGGCTGGCACATGTCTACCTGGGGCTACCTTAGATATCTGCATTTATGCCGTCCACAATTAGTGCAGTATTTTTAGGAAAAAGAATTGGGGAAATTTAGTGGAAACATCTCAGGTTAGTGATATTTATTTCTTGTTTACTTGTAACAGGTATAAGGACGTTGAAAACACAGAAACACTCTTGTTGGGGAGTGTCTACCTGGAAGCAGATTATAAAAGCAAAAATTACATAAAATTGCCTATGAAGCCATTTCTAGTAGCTGATGGCATTCTGAGACTGTTGAGGTCTATGTACAAAATGTAGCCTGGCAATTGAGGCTGGCATAGCCAATGTGTCATTTTCGCTTAAAGTCAATGCTTTCATTGAGGAAAAAAAAAAGAGCAGTTAAAAGAAAAAACAGCCTGGCAATTGCAATAATGGACCTGGAATGAGATGGATTTCCAGTGTTGCTGGCAAACTGCTTGGGGATCCCTGGGAGAACCGGTGCTTTATGGGTAGCCAGTCTGCAAATCCACACACGTCACATCTGGGGACAGTTGACGTTAACTTTCACCAGCTGTTAAGTTGGTGCTCTGATATGGGCAGCAGCTAGTAATACATATCTCAGTTTGGCTTCTAATACGTGTAATCTCCAAGGATGAAAATGATACAAGAGTTTTATGACCAAAACCTCTGTACAGAGGTGCGTGCCTGATGCAAGACTCTCACATAATTGATGCTGGACTCTGAGCTGAGAGCCGGGGTGTGAGCCCAAATGCTGGAGCTGCGACACCTAGAGGAAGGTGACTTTCCTCCACCCTCCTCAAGATTCCACTCTCCTGCCTCAGCTGACCAAACGGGGATTCATTCTGGAAACTAAGATAAACACATGGGATTATCTGTCGTGGAAATGAATATGCTCACGTACCACAGCCAGTTAACAATCAGTCTTCTCCACAAAGAACCTGAAGATCTGGGGCTGGAAAGGCAATGCTGACCTCAGCAGACCAGACAGCCAGAGATGCTCTTAAGCAGAGAGGAGAAGTGAAGAAACCCTGCTCGCTCCTGGAGAGGAGAGAGCGTCTAATGCATGGTCTGTGGCAGATTCCATGACCACGTCTTGGGAAGCTGCCTCTACCTTAGACCCAAGGTATTTCTAGCCACAGCATGGAAACCCTTTTCGGCTAAGGTCGTTAGCAACAGTTTCTATTCTTTGCATTTGAAAGAGACCTACCTGACTGGAAGAGCTGGGGGATTACTAATTGCTTTATTATCTTATTCCCGACTGCAAGTCAGTCTGCCATAATTAGCACTGCTTTTCCTCTTTTAAAGTTTCTCATTTTCTTGAACTTTTTGGAACCAAACCAAATGCTGTAGTGAGTAGACTCCAGACTTACAGATTGCCGAAGGACTTTCATCCCCCTCTTCCAGGGCCGCTGTGTATGAAACCCTAAATTACTTCTGTGCCTCTGGATCTCCATATCCTATTTCAAGTGCATTTTGACATTTCAGATATTTCCTTAGTTCTCTCTGACATTTCAAAAACAACTGGCCATTGATTTTTCTTTTCATTAGTTGTGTCCCCCAAGCTCATGTGACACTCAGTGTCTGACCAACGCACCTTCTATTAAAATATAACAGCTGACAAGCTGCAAGGGCAGGCCTGGACCAGCCTCCTTTCTCTCCTTTTCTGCCTCGATGCGATGTATATTACCCCGTCACAAAGCCAAGAAGCCTCCTGTCTGATGAAATCTAGTGAGAAACGTACGCTAAGGACTGTTCACTAATGATAGCTTCACAGAGGGTAATGGCAGGTATTCACGTAGTGTAATGAGTATTTATTATGTGCTGTTTACAAGTAAAGACACTTGTTATTATCATTTATATGAACATCATCTTTGGAAAAGCAATCAAGGCAATAAAATAGCAGCTCACACATAACGTAGCAAGCCTGGATCTGAAAAGCTTATTATCAAGATAGTAATTTAATATTCATACAGTATCTTAAAATTATATCTCTTATGTCTGACTCCAGGGAAGCAATGTTACTTTGTGTCATATGCAGAGTTCAGGGCTGCTATGATTTTAAATCATTTCTTATAAGGTCTTTTTTGAAGGGATTTGAAACCTAGTCTTAGGGACAAAAACAAGTTGTTGGAAGGAACAGGATAAGAAATGTTTTGTTTCAAACTCCTTCTGGTTCAAGGACAGATTTCCAGTTGGTCTATTTCCTGATCAAGACATTCGTTCTTATGAAACAATAAAAGTTTTCTATTTGCAAGCCAGCTCTGCTTGTGGTGAGTTGGTTACCTATATTAGCCAGTGGCATTTATTTTCACACCTTAGAGGATGTAGAGGAAATGAAAGGGGAATAAACAGGGATTTTATAACTATTCAATCAGTTGAGACAAGAACCAGGGATAAAAAAGAGAAACCCAACAGTTTTTAAGGGTCACTTCCTACACGAACTTGGCAGGTCCTCATTCTGGTAGACATGAGCCCATATGTTGTTTGTTCTACAAAATTTCGGTCTCAAACAAGGTATGGAAGCTGATATATTTTACTCAGGGTTAATTTCATCAGTTGTAAAATATAAAAATAATCTTTGCTTTGCAGTTGTCAGGAATAGAAGTGTCTACATAAAAACAGTCCTACAAGATATTTAAGACTTAATGGCATTCTGTCTCTCACGTGTGTGTGGAATTTAAATGGTTTATTAAGGATTTCATTATTTCAAAGGATCCAAATTGTTTCCATAATAATATATTTCAATTTTAAGCAAAAAACTACAGAAATGAAACAGCTATGCATACATATTTAAACTTTCTGAAATGTTTCATAATCCTTATCTAAGGAGTTCATGTTTTATTTATTTGGTTGAACCTGTAATTTTTTTTCTGAATTTTTATTTCCATATTCATTCTTTGAAAATTCTATATAAATCCAACAAAAATTAGCTTTAATTTTCAAAATGTGGCCAAATATTTACCATAAAGATTTATGACGTATGTGATTTACTCTTTAAAAGAGTGCTTAAAATGTGTATACAATCTCATTTAGTATTGCACAGTCATGACAAAGAAATTCTTTGGCTAAAAATTTAGAAGATTAATTTGAATTAGCCACAGACACGTCACCAAATACCTATCACAACATGTCATTTTTGTATCACAAACCAACTATATATAAAAACATGAGCTTTCTTTTAGAAGAGAGAAAACATTCCAATATTTAGGTGAATTTTTTTTTTAATTCTTATCCAGATTCTTGGTGTTTGGCCAACACAAAACTAACCATTTTTCCTTTCTTAAAACAAGTTTTTATTACTTCAAAATTTCTGTTAGGAATGTTACTAATTTTGAAGTGATTTATATTTGTAACCATGGAATTATGCGTTAGCGATCTGTTTCCTTCTCTCTTTCATCAAATCTGTCACAAGTTTTGTCTAACTTCTGTATTATTTTGTCACTGGATTGTTTTTCCTATTCCTGTTGCCAGAACTCCTACCACATATGTCTGAGCTATTTCAACAAACTCCTGAGATTTACGCTCATAATTTCTTTTGATTTTGGAAATATATCTTTTACACTAACTGCTTGGTTCATCTTCCCAAAGAAAGATTTAATCATAACATTCTCGTCTCCAAAAAACAAGAAAGTCTTCATTTTTTACAAATTTAAATTAGTAATATAATTCAACTAAGACTCAGATCCATCTCATTCTTCCAACTCTCAGATCTAGAACAATCTGAATGGCTGGTTATTCCTTAGGAAAACCACAAATGTTAGCAAATGGAATTTGCACTGCACAGTAAGCTCTGTTAGGGTGAATGTTTAACTTACTCATCTGGAACACAGTATAACATTGCAGATACAAGAAACCTATGAGTTGAATAAAGTGCTAAAACATGAATTATACAAAATAATTTTATATGAATAGCTTTCTTTTTCATATAGCTTTTGTTTATTACATAGAAAGTAAATGCACAAAATGACATTGCAAGCTGCTGTCATTTTCCAACTTCTATATTCCTAAACAGAGAGAGATATAAACCCTGGTAATAGAGAATGTCCAAAGAATCCCTCCTCTGTTTGTTCCATTCCTTGTATATTGGTAACTGTAGAAGTGTAGTGAGGTATCTGGAACAGAGTGTAAAGAAATATTAAAAAGATGTGGAGGGTTTATTGTCAGATGCAAGAAGTTCTAAAGTATAGGCCTGGTGCAGTCAAAAGAAACAAAAGTTATATCCAGGTTTTGTTGAAAATTCCATTAGTGAACTTAGACATTAATTGAAACAAAACATAAAATTGTTGTGTTAGCATCTTGAGAAAGTGATCCATGGTCAGTGAGAAGGGATCATTTGTAACATAATCTCAGGTAGCAAACTCAGAGTCTATGGCTCAACTTCTTTATGTGTGTGTAAATAAATGTGTGTTGTTTTGAGATGCTAAGTTTGTGGTAATTAAATAATATGCCCACTGTAAAAGTAATTACTACATTCTATTTTACATCCCTCCTCCCCAAAGAATGTCCTAATACTTTCTAGTGAGGGTATAAAAGAGAAATTATAGATTTTTATCAGTTGTGGTAAGAGAGGAGTGGTGATGGTTATGATTAAGTGGAGAAGATGAAGTATAACAGATACATTGTGGGAAGAGCAGATAATGTATATTGAAGGATTAATTTGGAGAACATGACTGTGGGGAAATCTCAAAGGTATTTGCTGCAGTCAAGGTGAGGGAAGCTGTAGTGGTGGCACATTAGCAAATATGCACATGTTGGTGTTTTGAAGTGTGTGGAGGATCAAGGGAGAGCCGGTGAATGAGGTCTTTCAATTTCACAATTAAAAACAATAGAAATCTCATCAGTCTCTAAAAAGGGTAAGCGGGTCATGGGTTAGGGATAGGAAAAAAGCACTTGACCCCAGGATATTAGTATCTTCGTGATTTTTCAGGTTTAGAACTTGAAAATCAAAAAGCAAGTTTGGAAATTAACATTGTTCCTGATTTAACAACCAAACTTGATGTGGTCTGAAGGAAATTTAAGTTTACTTAGAATGTCAGTACTTAAGACTCAAAGCAGCTATGAGAACAGGTGCCATGTCTATTTATAACCATAAAGAAAAAGTGATTGAGCATGTGACTCAAAGGAGTAGGATGCTGGCTCCATATGCGGGAGGTGGTAGGTTCAAGCCCAGCCCCGGCCAAAAACTGCAAAAAACAAACAAATAAAAATAGTGATTGGACATCTGGCTCAGTGCCTGTGGCTCAAGCAGCTAAGGCACCAGACACATACACCTGAGCTGGCGGGTTCGAATCCAGCCCAGGTCCACCAAACAATGATGACGGCTACAACCAAAAAAATAGCTGGACATTGTGGTGGGCGCCTGTAGTCCTAGCTACTTGGGAGGTGGAGGCAGGAAAATCGCTTGAGCCCAGGAGTTGGAGCTCAGGAGTGCTGTGAGCTGTGACAGCTTGAGGCTCTGTCTCAAAAAAAAAGTGGTTGAACATCAGGTCTAAATTCGCTAAACATATTTTACATCATTGAATAAACTGACTTCATGTTTATAGCATAGAGTCGCTTGTTACGACATTTGTGTGGCAATGTAAACAACTTGTGTGAAACTAGCCCTGAAACCGCTTTTCACATATGTAAATAAGGAAATCTTGGTACTGATTTATATAATCAGTACTGATTTTTATAATCTTGGTACTGATTTTTATAATCTTGGTACTGAATAATAACTAAGCTTTATAGGTTAAAGGATAATTAAAAATATATTGTATGGACAATATATTTCCATGTATATGTGTATGTGGTACTTTTTTGGATGTATGAACACAAGACAAAAGTTGTCATCTGTCCCAGGGGAATTCTTTGGGGAGGAAGGCTATAAAATAGAATGTAATAATTACTTTTATAGTGGCCATATTATTTAATTACTACAAACTTTGCTTCTCAAAACAACACAAATTTATTGTTTTACAGTGCTGTGGGCCTCTGATTCTTAGTAGACAAAAATGAAAGGCTGTTTTTCTGCTTTTCTTTTTTTCTGGAGTCCTTAAATGAGAGTCCATTTCCCACTCACTGAGGCTGTTGGCAGAACTCAGTCTTTTGTGTTTGCAGAACTGAGGTGCCCATCTTTTTATAGCCAGGGCATTTACAGCTGGGGCATTCCCAGCTTCTCAGGGTGCCATATTCTTTAGCTCACGGCCTCCTTCCTCAGGTCCCTCTCTTGCTTTGCGTCTCTCCCACCTCTTTTCCATCCTGAATCTCTTTCCCCTGCCCTTCTGCCTTCTTCCATTTTAAAGGACTTCTATGATTATATTAAGCCCAGTCAGATAATTCAGGATAACCTCCCCATTGTAAGGTCTACAACTATAATCACATCTGCACAGATCTTTTGCTCTATGAGGTAACATATTCACAAGTTCAGGGCATTCAATCATGGCCATCTTTGGGGAGGTAAGTATGCCTACCATTGTGGTCAAAATTAAATGCTTTAAAAATCTCATGCAGACCTGTAGTCCCATCTACTCAGGAGGTTGAGGCAAGAGAATCACCTAATCCTAAGAGTTGGAGGTTGCTGTGAGCTGTGATGCCATAGTACTCTACCAAGGGCAACAAAGTGAGACTCTGTACAAAAAAAAAATCTGAATCTCATGCAGAGAGAGAAACATGAAATAAGGGATTTAGGCTAAACTGTCAATGAATTAGACCTTGATGCACATTAAGTCAGGTAAAGTCATTAAGACAAGGCATAAAGCTTAAACAAAAATCCAGTGATTGAGAATTTGGAAGAGTGATTTAGGTGTAGCTGAAGATAAAGATTTAGTGAAAGAAGAAGAGGCTGGAAATAGAGATACAGCTGATCCTCACTATTTGTTAATTCTTTATTTGCTTACTTGACAAAATTGATTTGTAACCCCCGAATCAGTAAGTGCTTTCATGGACATTTGCAGTCATGGAAAAGGCAGCGAACGATTTGAGTTGAGGGACATGCACATCCCAGCTGAGGTATGATTAGACGATGTTTCGCCTTTTTGTTTCCACTCTTCTATTCCAAACAAATGTCCTTTTCGTGGCCTGCTTAGGACCACGCTTTTCACATTCTTTGTGTTTTTTGTTCATAATTTCAGTGTTTAAAATGACCCAAGGCATAGGGTTAAGGTGCTGAGGCTCCTAGGAGCAAGCATTCTGTGCGTGCCTTTTATAGAAAATACATGTATTACATAAGCTTTGTACATAGTCCCACTGGCCATTCATTCAATGCTAATTAATTAACAATATAGTGTATCTGGAAAAGAAGTATAAAATCGTCTGGTCTATACAGGATTCCCCTGAAGAAAGTGCTAAAGTAATACCTGCAGTTCAGGATGAAACTATGGAAAGGTGGAAATGTGGCTAACTCCGTGGATTCACAAGATAACAACTATTTTTTTTTTTTAATAAAGGCATAGCAGGAAGCAGTGTTATGAAACCGAAAGCCAGTGAAATTTATGGTCATGTTATCCCGAGTCAGGAAAATGTGAAATCCTATTCAGCTAAGGATGGCTG
The DNA here is from genome assembly GCA_963574655.1 of Perodicticus potto. Lineage (NCBI taxonomy): Eukaryota > Metazoa > Chordata > Mammalia > Primates > Lorisidae > Perodicticus > Perodicticus potto. The sequence goes on along the minus strand of CAUYRH010136399.1, from coordinate 2,975 downwards.
GTCTACATGTTTCAAAGGCAACATAGTATGAAAATGCTAAACTTGAAGGTGAAGTGGGTTGTGCATTAGCAGGAGGCTGCAGAATAATTTTAAAAATACCTGCTAAATGTTATATAGGAAAACAGTTATGTAGAAAGCAGGTTTCTAATGCTGATGACAGTGGCTTGCTTTGCAAGGACATTGGTAAACCCATACAGGGCAACAGCCTCCAAAATTGTTTAAATCATTCAGAAACCATGTAATCTATTTTTGAAAAAATATATAGTAGGGTGGTGCCCATAGCTCCAGCCAAATACACTGAGGCTGGTGGGTTGGAACCCAGCCTAGACCAGCTAAACAACGACAACTGCAACAAAAAAATGGCCGGGTATTGTGGAGGCGTCTGTAGTCCCAGCTACTCAGGAGGCGAGGCAAGAAAACCGCTTAAGCCCAAGTGTCTGAAGTTGCTGTGAGTTGTAATGCCGTGGCACACTCCTGAGGGTGACATAGTGAGAGTCTGAGGGTGACTCCTGAGGGGGACATAGTGAGACTCAAAAGCAAACAACAACAACAAAAACATATGTATATAGTAAATAGTGACGTCAAGCAGAAATACACAAAACAACAGAGTGTGATCAAAATACTCTGACCAGAAGCCTGTGGGAATGTAACTCTGCATTTCCTCCAGGAATGTTTCTGTATTCACTAACTCAGGGTTTGCAGCAATCTTATAGAATACGACTACTGGGCAGCACCTGTGGCTCAGTGAGTAGGGTGCCGCCCCCTCCGCCCCCCGACGGTGGTGGGTTCGAACCCTGGCCTTGGCCAAACTGCAACAACAACAACAAAAATAGCCGGGCATTGTGGCAGACTCCTGTAGTTCCAGCTACTTGGGAGGCTGAGACAAGAGAATTGCCTATGCCAAAGAGCTGGAGGTTGCTGTGGCTGTGATATCACAGCACTCTACCGAGGGCGACAAAGTGAGACTATGTCTCTAAAAAAAAAAAATTAGAATATGACTACTGCAAATAAGCAGAACTGAATGTTGATGTTTTCAACCACCACTCTGAATGGTTATGAGATTATTCTGCATGAAATGAGAAGTTATTAAATGCATAGAATTAATGTGATAAAGAATGGATTGTAAAATTATTAAAATTATATGAAAATCGAACACTTTCAGGGTATAAATCCAGATCTATGGAAAGTTTTATGAAGCATGTCAATGGTCATGGTAAGCGATCATAAAGGCATGAATTAAAGGGATGGAAATGGAAAGGATTGGAGGAAAGTCAAAAATATTTTGGAAGTAGATAAAATTTGCTCATTAATTAGACAAGACAGTGAGGGATTATTATAGATGATATTTATGTTTCAGTTATGAAATTTTTCTCTCATTAACTGAGAGAGTGAGAAATATAATTTTTATTCTAGACTTACTGTCAATAATAAAGTTGAATGAAATTCTTCACACATGCTATGGGGGCCATTCAGTTCATGAAAATTTCTTTCTTGTGCTAATTTTAATGAAGACTTTCTTTAGATAACTGAATAAAAGGGCGAAAAAGGAGACTGGCTGCTCATGTGTAACCCACAGCCAACCTGGCTAATTCAGACCCTGAACCTGCTATTTGGAGCTGTGAAGTAATTCAATGTCATGGTCTTATGGGGTAATCATAGACTGCTTGGTGAAGAATTAATCAGTTATTCATGAAAACATTTCAGTAGTGTCTGGCACTCGTAAGCACTTAATAAATGTTCATTTTTCATTATTTGAGTGATTTTAAAAAAGGTTTTTTTAAAAAAAGTTTACATGTTTATTTAAGGCTGAAAATATATATCATGAACTAGCCTCACATTTCAAAAGGCAAATGTTGTGAACATGGAGGGATAGTGGGAAGCATATTTGTGTTAACTTGTAATATAAGTCTTTAAAAAAATAATATTAATTTTGCAGTCACTGAAGCCATATCTGATCTATTGCTATCCATAGGCATATACTTAGATGTAATAGTGTATTTTTAATATTAGATTATGTTATATATTATATACTACTAAACCATATCATTTATAGCATATAGTTATACATTACATTATATTTACAATTTTCAAATAATTATTTGAATTCCCTCTACTTCATTAGCAGGATAGTTAATAACTCCCTTATAAAGTCATCCCCTTTCTTCTAAATTGTCCAGTAATAGTGAAGTTATCCGGTCCAAAAAACTTCAATCAGACCTATATGTCTAATAGATTATAAGTAAAGCATAAATGAAATCTGATAAATTTATGACAATGTCTGCATCTGTCCAAGTATTCCTTTGTGGAGGACTTGTTGGCACAGTACGAAACCAGGTGTCCACTGCCGTGGTGATCCCTGCATGGGGTCCCGTGGCAGTTAGTGGGAGAATCATTCCCTCCTTGCGTGCTAGTGAGTCCCATGTTTATAACCTCAAGATTACAGCCCTCACCAATGTAAACGAAGTAACTCAATAGTGTGTACCCTTTATTAATCTGAAATTTAACAAAAATACAATACTTCTGGATAAAATTGATCTGTACATTATAAAATTAAAAAAAAATTGGTGAGAGAAAATAAAGATGGTTCCCACAAAAAAGTTTACAACCCCCAGTGGTCACACTATTCACTCTTGGTCATCTTCCAGGCTGCACAGTGTTTCAGGAGTGGAGTCTTGTCACTCTGAGATCTGACTCCCTGTGTGCTTAGACCCCCCATTGTTCTTTCTCTCTTTCTAAGGGTTGGGCAAGTGTAGAGGCCTGGACACCATGCTTGCAAAGGACAGTTACTGATTCTTATCACATTAAAAGGAAACGCTGAGAACAGGACAGTGTCCTGGCAAGCCTAGAGATGTTTCCTGACTTGGGGGCAATCACCGAAGTAACTCAGTGTTCCGGAATGAGATAAGGTCGGTCACTCACTAGTAAGCATGTGTTAAACATTGATGCTTAGTAGTTCTTCATGAGGGTTGTGGGGA
>CAUYRH010136398.1:0-24705 GCA_963574655.1 Perodicticus potto | reverse complement strand
CACAGCAACCTCCAATTCCTGGGCTCAAAAGCAGCGAGTCTCCTCCTGCCTCTGCCTCCCAAGTAGCTGGGACTACAGGCGCCCGCCACAACGCCCGGCCATTTTTTGGTTGCAGCCATCATTGTTGTTTGGCAGGCCCGGACTGGATTCGAACCCACCAGCTCAGTTGTACGTGGCTGGCGCCTTAGCCCGTTTAGCCACAGGCGCCGAGCCTAGAAATTATGTTTTTGATAAACAAATAAAACATCACAATAGTACTTTAAGATGTATTATTACCTTCCCTCTTTAACAAAGGTCTTTGTTTTTTTCAGTGCAAAAGCTCTTTAGCCATTCAACAAAGATCTGTTTTCCAAACATAAAAATCCAGATTATAATTGCTGACAAAGGGAGAAAGAAGTGAGAAGGTAGAAGGGCACGTATAATATTACTATTGTCTTTTTTTTTGCTAGGAGGGCAATTTCATGTGGGCACTTGCTCCTCCGTCAGCGTTGGCTATACTTTCAGTGACAAGGGAGATCACCTAAGGAGCTTGCCTGGTGCCTCGGCCTTTGATAATAACAACCATTCATATTACTTTTTGTCCCTCCTTCTCTTTGATCCTGTTTTTTCCCACTTCAAGTCAGGGAATGGCTAGGAAGCCACTGAAATAAAAAATAAGATGATGGGCGGCACCTGTGGCTCAGGATAGGGCACTGGCCCCATATACTGAAGGTGGTGAGTTCGAACCCAGCCCTGGCCAAACTGCAACCAAAAAAAAAAAAGTAATAATAAAATAATAAAATGGTGCTATAAAGAGAGAAATGGATAGAATTGGCCCTTTTCAATCACTAACAAAAGACCTGAACAAGTCAAGGTCTCTGAATCTTTTTTCTTTTTACCCATAAAATGAGGAAATTAAGCTAGATCATACTAATTATCTCCTTCAGTTAAAAACTTCAATGAATTCCAATCAAAAATTATGACAGAAGGCAATGATATCCTTGTCTCCCATACCCACTCTTACCCATGAGTTTCTACCCATTAGTGTCCTCCCTTCCCTGCCTTCCTCTCACACCTAAGCAAAATTAAAATTGCTATTCATAATATTAATTCACGTAAGGTCTGAAAGGGAATATATATTTTCATTTTTAAAATGACCAGTTAAACCACATGCATTTTTAATAAATAGAATTGTTAGTGAGGGCGGGTCCCAGGGGAAGTGAAGAAAAGACATACATCTTTGGGCAGAGGGCCTTCTGATGGTCCCCACTTCTGGTCCATTTCTCCTACCTTCTTGTTCTTCAATTAAACCTCAAACTCTATTTCCAGAAAGTATAATTTACAAAGAGCTATAAACATGTTCCAATTTCTTTTTTTAAAAAACATGTTCTAATTTCTTATTTGACTCTGTTCTCTTTTTTTGAATTCATTCCTGCTTCTACTCTCAATACCAAGGCTTCTGCATGGCTCATGGCTCCATATCGACCACACCTTCCTCATCTTAGGGACTTAATAAACACATATTAAATCACTGGAAGATAATGGGAAAAGAAAGCACATGGAGTGAAAATGGAAATGATAGAGAATAGCTGGGATTATTGCTTTCTTAAATCATTAAGGAGAAGAATATGAGGAAAAGAATGAAAAGTCATAAATGAAGGCGAAAACATGGTATTGAATCTAAAAAGGCCTAAGTACTGTCAGGAGGTTTTATGCTTTGTTTTGGGGTTTGCTCTTATTTTTTAATGATACATAATGAAGAGTGAAAAAAGGAGTAGGGCTCAAGGATAATAAAGGTAGAAGTGGACATGGAGAAGAAAATAGATAGGAAAAAAGGAAAAGAAAGAAAAACAAAAAGTTGGGGAAACAGTACAGTTCAGAATAGGAAGAACACAAGGTATAAATAAATGTATAATCCAATCAAGAAGGAGAATATAGAGAGATTTAAGAGGTAGCACACAAATGGGAGTAGTTTGAAGTAAAAAAGAAGAAACAAAGTAGAAACCAAGAATGAAAGGGAACAACAAACAAAAATCTGAGCTAGCTATGCTACAAACCAGCAGTGTCTTTCTGTTTGGCCTTTAGTTTTTTCTTTTAAATAGGAACAAGGTATTGAGATTGTGATGAAGAACATCTGGGGCATATTTTCATTGGCCTTTTAACGTACTGTGAGAAAAGAAGCCCCCAAAAGAATACAGGTGGGAATTGGGGTTAGGCGAGTATCACAGAACCAGAAAGCAACAGAAAATGAATTCAGTGGGTAGGTGTTTAAAAGATACGGGTGGTAAGATTTTGTTTTTCACTACTCTAGCATATAGCAGGCAATACAATTTCAAAATGCAAGGAAAATATGACAAGCCAAGGGTCAACCAATTAATTCAATGTAAAAAAACCTTTTTATTGAACATGAATGCTTCAACCTTCATCCTATCACCTTCCCCCACTAACCCAAACCCAAGTTTTATTCAATTCTCTAGTATTAATCTTTCAAATTTAACTCCTCCTCTACTTTCTCTCTGAGATACTATGCTAGAAACTGCAGGATAGACACAGTTTGAAAGAGCAGGTTCTACCATCAGGAGCTCTCAAATGAACAGAGGCAGCAAATACAAATTACTAAAAATATGCTTTCCATCAGTCTGCCAAATACAATAGAAATAATATCTCTACAACAATTCTTTGTCTCTGTAACACTTTACACTTTGTATTATCATCATGATTCCTTTTAGGCTATAAATCTTTAAAGAATCTTTTTCTGACTAAATTTCATACTCAACAGAGAAAATGTCACAAATAGTAAAGTGTGTTCAAAGGTATTATAAGAGGGAAAAAAAGTATTGTGATTTCTGAGTAACTGGGAGTGTTGAGGGCTCATGAAGAAGACATGATTCAGCAGATCCTTAAAAAATGAGAAGGAATAAACTGGACAGACATGAGGGCCAAAGGGAACATAAAGTAGGCTCAGAGGAAGGAATAATAGCAAGTCATTCTATGATAAGACAGTAGCCAAGGAGAATGGCTAAGGGGTGAACCAGCCATGAAAGAGACCACGAGGCTGATACATTGAACTTGAAATCTAATCATAATCAAATCTCTTTTTGTAGGCATAATCAAATCTGTAGTTTAGAAAAATTACTCTAGTTATTACACTCAGAGAGAAAAGAAAAGAAAAAGGGTTCAGTCTGAGGAAGACTTCAGAGAACAAGTGATATCTGAGCTGGGTCTCACAGGATAACTAGAAACTTCTTTGAGGAAGGGCCCCACAGGATGATGAAATAAAATGAGAAACAGATGTAATCATAAAAGGGCACCAGAGATTCTAAGACTATTGGAGAACAGGATATTTAGAGGAAAGAGATAAAACATCTTATAGACAGGCTTGGGTTTTACTATGAGTGACATCATAGTTTTCTATTTGATTAGAAATTTTATAATTTTCTAAGGGGGAAAAGCCTCTTTATTACCTACAGAGTCAAATCATCAAGTGATGGATGGTTCGACAATCATGACCAAAGTGCCAACATTCCTGTTCACATATTATACTTACTGTCTAAGTTCTCTACAATCCCACTTCAGAACATTGGGCTGCTGTGCTAAAGAGACAACCATTCATAGTTAACAGTGACTCAGATCTCAAAGATCAAATCCCTGGAAATTTTTTGAAGAAAACATTAAATTCAGAAGAGTAGAATTATTATTTAGGTTTTCTAAACAGAGAGGACTACTGGGTGGGAGGAAAAAAAGCCTGAACATTCATTTACAGGATGAATTGGTTTATATTGTGAGGTTAGAGCAAATCATGTAACAGCAAACACTTCTGGGCATTGCATACTTAATGGCAAATCTACATCTCTGAAATCACATTGGGAGGAGTGGCATTTTGTTTCAGGATAGTATTCATTGTGCCTTTCCTTTCAGACTACACCCCATCACTCATCACAAGCTAGCATCAAGTGCTTTAAATAACCTTTTCAATGATGTGAACTCTGTTCTTGTTATACTTTGCTATAACTTCCTGTGTCTTTGACATATTCAAGAAATGAAAACTCATGCATAGCATGTTTATATTATTCCCTCTTTAGCAAAAGCTCACAGACAATGTCAGGTCTAGAGAGATGGAGCTGCTTCCAGGACATGAATTCTCATGAGGATTAGGCAACCACCATCTGGGGCTCCAGAGTTTATCTGTAGCAGCTGCCTTCAAAGTATCACACTGGAAGGGGGGTGGAGGGATACTAATTCTAAAGTGGTTAACAAGTTACTCTACCCTGGCTGTGATTACCACTCTGGATTCTTTTCCCCTAAACCCCACCCCTGTATAAAAATAAAATATAACATAGTAACCTCCCTTCATAAAACACAATTTATATAAAACAGAGTATGTATTCAAATAATAAACTCACCAAGCAAACAAATGATTTTTAACAAAAAGTTACAACATAAAACAATATAAATGTTAATAATCATTTTAATAACTACCCAATATTATCCTTAATAAAAGCTTTATCTTTCCCCCTGAAAGTGAATACTTTAACTTTAAAAATTTCTACTTAAAAGAAAATGCTACAGGTTTTGTTTTAATCTTAAATATCCCAGATATTCTGGGTTTCTTAAATCCTTCAAATGACATTTAAAGAATCATTACCTCTAAATTTTCATAAACATAGAGCTTTTAATCAAATATTTATACAAAAACAGGAAACGCAAAAATGAACACACTAAGGAAAAAAGTTAATTTTAAATTCTTAGTTTTAGATAGTAACCTGCTAAAACTGATTAATATGGTCATAATGAAACAAGGAGCTACATATTAAAGAAAAATATGATAAGAAAAATAAAACAAATTATTTTCTATAAGGTATGAGTTCTACTCTAACAAGTCTCAAAATCCCCACACCACTACAAATACACCTGTTTTGTTACATTAGATCTCCTTTTATTTCAAATCTTCTTCTTTTACCTGTTATAAAATCATTAGCTATATTTGTTTATTTGAACAAACCTTGGCAAAAGACTTACTAGTAAGATTAAGTAGATAATATTATTGTTAGTCCCATCAGAGATCCAGCAAAGTAGCCACACCTTCAGATAAAATTCCACTAAAATGAACAGCTTTGTAAAGGAGAATAGTTCATTCTTTCATCAATCATTCAAAATACACAGGAAATCTGTTTCTGTACTGGACAGTGTGACCCAGAGAAAGAAAAGGAGTGATTTGGGTGTGTCATAAAACTGGTAGGCTACATGATTTCTGAGATTTCTTCCATGTTGAAAAATCAACATAAATTTTCATCTCCAAGCCTGGCATAAACATACTAGTCATTTCTCTTGAAGTACCCTCATAATTATTTCACTAAAAGCAAGTACAGATAACTCAAATTCAACACGACACATTTAAAATTAAGCTGGACTAAGCCCTTCCCCTCAGCTTCCATACTTTGGTTCATGAAAATTTCAAAATCACACAAACTTATAATTTTAGAACTCTCTTTCACTCCTATCTGCATCAATGTTTTTGTCAAGTCACTGAATCCCGGTGACTCTTCATTTTAAAATTATTTTGCTAATATTTTATTTGATGTCAATAATACCATTGCCGATCTAGTATAATTTACCCCTCAGACTTTGAATAAAATTAAGTTTTTAAGTAGCATCTCTCCTGGCTGATTTACAGCAGACTGCATTAACCTATCAACCATCAAATTAAGTTACATTAAGTCACCCCCCCCCACATCAAATATTTCCTTGAAAGCAATTTTCACACACTTGTCTTCTTCTCTATTCTTCTGATTTAAAACGTTCCTGCATGTATTCAAATTTTCCCTATATCAGATTCTCCAAGATTAAAACTCAGTCATTTCCTTTTTCATGGAACATTCCATATTTGCCCCAGAACAGTCATCTATCCCTTGCTAAAATGCTACATTAGACACAAATGCATGGGTATGCATGATCACTTCACAAATATTACTTAGTGGTGGTGTTTTTCATCTATCTGAAGATGTTAAGAGAATATACCCCCCAAAAAACTGTATTTTGTATTTTTTCTTGCAATGCCCATATTGGCTTATAAAATAATAGATGGTTGCTGACTGAAATTTTTCATTTAGGCATTTAGGTGTATAATGAATGGGGTGCACTTACAAGGGCTTTAAAAGACACCACAATCCAAAAATTCTAAATTCCAGTTCTGCTATACCTAAGGGAAAGTAGGCAACAACATACAAAGATATCCTCTGGATTTAGAACTTGTATAAATAGTAAGTGCTTGAAATATATCATTAGCTGTTCTTTTATAAATGGGATTTTTTTTCTTAAATTCCTTGTATTTATTAGCAATTTGTTGCCTAAGCTGTGGATTTATGGCATTTACATCCTTAAAACCAACTCCAGCATAATTTTACACAGAAGCCTTCCTGAAGTTAACTAGGACAACAACCAAAATAAACCTTCTCTTAAAAAAAACAAATGCAGCTCGGCGCCTGTGGCTCAGCCGGCTAAGGCGCCAGCCATGTACACCTGAGCTGGCGGGTTTGAATCCAGCCCGGGCCCGCCAAACAACAATGATGGCTGCAACCAAAAAATGGCCGAGCGTTGTGGCGGGCGCCTGTAGTCCCAGCTACTTGGGAGGCAGAAGCAGGAGACTCGCTTGAGCCCAGGAATTGGAGGTTGCTGTGAGCTGTGATGCCATAGCTCTCTATCCAGGGTGACAGCTTGAGGCTCTGTCTCAAAAAAAAAAAAAAAATGCTCCATGAACATAATGAATAACATCACTTAAAGCATGACGTTTGTGTAACACCATGCTCTACCTCAAATCTTCAAGTGCCTCTAGAGCAGTGATTTTCAACCAGTATGATGTGAAAAATTTTTAAAGATTATTAAATTATTTTTTGAAGAAGTTCCAAAAACTGAATTTTTCTACTCTTTTTTTTTTTTTTATCAACATAATTTAAGTATACTGCGGAAGTTTAACTACAGGTTCAAGAGTGCTGTGAGATTTAACAAAAAAAAGGTTGAAAACACTGCTGTATAGTCTATATCAATCTAACTCCACACATCCTGTATTACGTATTCAGATATGTTTTCCTGGTACCATTACTCCAAATAATTTAATTGCCTACGCTAAATCCTGTTTCATCCTGCTTAGTTCTCTACCTCTGTGATCTAAGACTTTTGCTCTTGAGTTACAATACAAGGCTCTTCCTATGTAACTCTTCACTGACCTATCCACCTACTAAGCAGGCTCTAAAGTCTCTTATAGGAACTCTGTACATAACCTCCTAGTCACAATGGGATCAGGTACTCCAATCTAAGTTCTAACCAGCATCCAACACACTATTACAAGTATGACCCAACAAAACAAGCATAATACTCCTCAATAAATTCAAATGCCACTATCACATAAGTGACACAGTAACATTTATCCAATTTTTTTAGAGCCTGTCCTCAATTTAACTACACTGTATGAAAACTCAGCTCCAAGTACAAGGTACAGAGTACTTAATTATGTATAATAGGCAAATAAGTGCAAGATAGATTGAAAGAACAATATCAGTGCCTGAGCCTGATTGATTATAAGCCTGAAATTCATAATAAAAAGCAGACAGGGGCTAGGCATTCAATTGTAATCTTACATTTTAAGCTTATAGGAGTCTCATAGAAAAAGATGCCGAGAGAAGATTTTAGGTGAACTTTGATAGAACTGACTAGAAAGGAGGGAGAAAAGTCCTTTAGGCAGAGAACTTTTTTCTTGTACAACTATTCTGGTAAGAGTAGGGCAGGATAACCACCTCACTCTTTACTGAAGATGGACAGTGCAAATAAACGTGATTAAATGGCAGTGCATGTATAAATGTATGCCAAACAACAGAAAACCCAACAACATAAACACGCTATGATAAATACCATGTTTTTTAAGAAAGTTACCAGATTTTTCAGGCTGTAGATCTTGGTAGACTACAGTACAGGTGCATACAGCTGGCAACTTATCTCACTCAGAAAGAATCTCTTTTACACACTCACTTAAGCTAATAATTTTAAAGAATTTTTACATAAAATATGGAATATTTTTCCAAGACAGAAATAAGACTTTCTGAACACCTTTTTTATCACCTGCTAAAGGTTAAAAAGCTATAAAATTATAGTTGGCAAAAGTAGTAATTGATTTACACTGTACAAATGTGTCCTAATAACTATTAGAAATTTTTAAGTTACAATTCCTTTCTGAAACCAGCCCAATGATTACTTATTGAAACATTTCTCTATGTTTTTCTGACTTAAAGGTAATTTTAAAAAAAATTGGTCAACACAATGATTTAGCTTTTAATTCATGTTTAAACATTTAAGAAGCCTGAATTGAAAAAAAATTAATTTTCATTGAAATCAAGTCAATGGCTCATTATTCAAAAGAGTTATATTCATCAATACAAATAAATTTTCATTTCTGAAAGTTTCCTTTTGATGGTAAAATCCTAAAACAGCCCATAAGTTACACCACAATTCAGCTGCTAAGGAAAAGCTAAGTAATGCTTCCCATGACTAAATGGATTAATTCTTTAGCCCAAACACAATTACTGTTCTCCACACTGTTCCATTGAACATCTAAATAAGCATCCCAAAGCTTATTTCATTCAAAGAAAAGATCCTGACTAAAGAATAATCCCAACATATAACGTTTACATTTTGTGTAAGTTTTTTTTAAAAGGGAAAAATCTATAAGTGGTAATCAGAAAAAGAAATGAGTCATTTTAGACAGGTGTTGGGAAAGACATCTACCAACTAATAGATATCTTTGTTGAAGGAGTGCCATGCAGATTCCAGCAGATGTCTTTTTCTCAAACGGACTAATTATTCTCAGTTCTTGAATCTAGACTTTTCCAAAGCTGACGTACATATTAGCAGTGAAAAGAACAATACTTTAAGAAATAGGCTACTGCAGCTACTGCATGGAAAAAAAAATACAGGTTTCATCTGATAGCTCTTTTTTTGATTTAAAATTTTTGAATTTCAACTATGTATGAAGAGTTCAGCTAAGAAAAATATTAAGTAATATATACAAAATTATATGAGTGTAATGAGTATACTATCATGTTTATAAAAATTTTATTCTCCAATAAATTTCTACAACTCAAAAAAAAAAGTCAGCTGTAATACACATCCAGTCTAAAGAGAAATGGCAGGGTCAGGAAATGGGAATGAGAGAAATGGGCTATGTTAACATAATTCTCTATGGCCAAAGGATAAAATGAAAAAAAACCAAATAATAATTATTAATTTCAGATCAGGATTCTCTGACATTGATAAGTCATCTCATTATGAGATGTGCTGGCTTATTAACTAACATTTGCTATTACTGAGATGTTTACAGAGAAACTAGGTGATCATGTCCATTATGGTGGAGAAAGTATGCCAATATAAAGGTGTTTGGACTAGTTCTTTCCATTCTTTTGTAATCCAAAATTATGAAATTATAGCTGTTTTCCACCTGTTTAATGTCCCTTGGAAGAATGCTATTGTAGAATTACTGTTGCAACATTAGATGTGAGGAAGACAATTTTTAGATTTTTATTGTACTTTTACATTTAACTAAAGGATTATTTACTGTTAAGTGGTAAATAATCCTTTAGTTTGGATTTGCCCCAATGGACTTTCACAAACATTAAAAATACATTTCACAAGGTGTTTAGCTTTGGTCTCCTAATGAAGGCTCAATTAATGGCATATCTTCCTTGAATTATTGGAAACTAGATTGCTAAAAAGGGGCAGGTGAAATAGTTTTCATCCTTTCATGCAAAAATGAAAATAAAATGTAAAATTTCTACCCAGTTTGATTCATATTTGTGTTCATTAAGAGGGTTAAATAGCCTGAGCCTCACCTTTTAGCAATTGCAGGTATAATCGGATTAATTTAAATGGTTATTAATGCCCTTTGGAATTCTAATTAGCCAAAGGGACAGCTGAAGCAGACAGCCTTTTGAGGGGGGGAGGATTATTCTCTCAGTCAGAATTCAAACTCTCAGAGCAGCACCCCTACATAATTCCTATCCACCATTTTAGCAGTGGAGAGAAGCAGTGAGGGTTAAAAACCTGAAAAAATATAACAATGAAAACATAAAGGAAAGAAAGAAAAAATAAGAGAAAAGAGAAAAAAATACCAGAAAAAATTTTCAGTATACTTTCAAAACATGTATTGGTGATTTAAAAAGAGAAACCTACTGGCTAGATGCCTGTAGCTCAAGCTGCTAAAGTGCCAGCCACATATACCTGAGCTGGCATGTTCAAATCCAGCCCGGGTCTGCCAAACAACAATAACAACTACAACCAAAAAATAGCTGGGCGTTGTGGCCGATGCCTGTAGTCCCAGCTACTTGGGAGGCAGAGGCAGGAGAATCGCTTGAGCCCAGGAATTGGAGGTTGCTATGAGCTGGGATGCCATAACACTGTACCCAGGGTGACAGCTTGAGGCTCTGTCTCAAAAAAAAAGAAACCTACTAAATTTCAAGTAAGTACAACAAACAAAAAGAAACTTGCTAAAAAATAGTTGGTAGACATTTGAACTGGAATTGTACCTACAAATTAGAAAGACATAATAAGATAAAATTGTTTTTTACATAGGAAAAGATTTATTTATTCTGCCTATCTGAAAGAACAAAAATCTCAATGACTTCCAGTGCCCAGAGTATTTTTCTAAATTTGCACCCTTAATGAACCAAGCCACAGGCCACTTTCCTTGTGGGTTAACACATATACACTTAAACATGAAGTATGAAATCAAAGCATGAGGGGAAAGCCATTCTTTAAAGTTAGAATGGGGCTCTGCACCCATAGCTCAGTGATTAGGGTGCCAGCCATGTATACCAGGACTGACAGGTTTGAACACAGCCAGGGCCGGCTAAACGACAATGACAACTATAACAACAACAATAAATAAATCAAGTTAGAACTGTTTTATTTGTTTTAAACTTTAAACCAATTTCAAAAATATACCAGGAATTTCAAGTCCTGTAAAGATGGAGTAAGTACACACTAACCCATCTCTCTCACTGAATGCAGATATTAAACCTGGACAGAATTCATAAAGCAGCTATTTAAGGTAGATTAGGGAAGATGAGAATAAGAATTTCTATCATGGCTCAGCGCCTGTGGTTCAAGGGCTAAGGTACCAGCCACATACACCTGAGCTGGCGGGTTCGAATCCAGCCCGGGCCCACCAAACAACAATGACGGCTGCAACCAAAAAATGGCCGGGCGTTGTGGCGGGCGCCTGTAGCCCCAGCTACTTGGGAGGCAGAAGCAGGAGACTCGCTTGAGCCCAGGAATTGGAGGTTGCTATGAGCTGTGATGCCACAGCACTCTATCCAGGGTGACAGCTTGAGGCTCTGTCTCAAAAAAAAAAAAAAAGAATTGCTATCATACTGGTGTGTACAAATTTTTCTCCTTTGTTATATCCTGGCTTAGACTCAACCCAGCTGAAATCTGGAAATAGACATTCAGGGGCAAATAAAATTCCATAAAAGCCCTCTAGTTTTAGCTTGAGGAGCAGGAAAGAAATCTCTTAATTCTCAGATAAGTGAAGAAAATTCCCTAGCTGTTTCCTTTTTTTCTTTTCAAGATTCTATTGGACCTAAGCTACCAAGCAATCTTGTGATGATGGTGGAGGCAGTGACAGCAGCAAGGGAATCTGCTTCCACTTGGAAAGAAAACCTCTTTCTTCAACAGGATGGCATGAGTTCCTGTCGCTCATTGTTTTTTTTTTCCTTCACCTTCCTGACACTTGGCTCCACTGTGGGCAAAGTTTTGAAAATTGTGCAGTAGAAGTGAGCAACTAAAGTGGACTCTATGGCTAGAAGTCCAAAGAGGGGAGGCTCAGGTAACCAAAAATTACCAGGGAATTCACGAAGAGGAGAAAGCACAGGAAAGTGACCCATAAAGTTGTTTGTGAACTCTTAGATTCAGTTCTCGAAACTGTCCACATATGGGGCTGGTGCTAAAATAACATACTACGGACACTCAGAACTGAACTATGGCATACCCAACTACCCAGGTGCCTGACAGTTCAATGTTTGGCACACACCCAGGACAAATCTGAAGAAGATTACAAGGGTTTTGTGAAAGGAACTGGCATTGGGAACTCACATAAGGTTGGTTAGAATTTGCAACCTGAACCCAAGCAAACTATCTACTTTAAAAAAAAAAAAGAAAGGGCTCGGCGCCTGTGGCTCAAGTGGCTAAGGTGCCAGCCACAAACACCTGAGCTAGCGGGTTCGAATCCAGCCAGGGACTAACAAAGAACAATGACAGCTATGACCAAAAAAAAAAAAAAAAAAAAAAAAAAAAAATAGCCGGACGTTGTGGCAGGTGCCTGTAGTCCCAGCTACTTGGGAGGCAGAGGCAGGAGAATCGCTTGAGTCCAGGAGTTGGAGGTTGCTGTGAGCTGTGATGCCATGGTGCTCTACCCAGGGCGACAGCTTGAGGCTCTGTCTCAAAAAAAAAAGAAAGAAAGAAAACAACACTTACCATAGGATTTAACCAAGACAAGAAAGTCTCATAATACTTAAATCATTAAGGATACAATCCAAAATAACTTGACACATGAAGAATCAGGAAAATTTCAAGCTAAAGAAATGAACATTGACAAATGCCAACAATGAAATAACAGACTTTAAAACCACTTTATTATAAGCCATTATAATAAAAATGTTCCAACAAGAGCAAATACTCTCAGAATAAACGTAAAGGCAAAAAGTCTCTTCAAAAGAGAGACTGAAAATGAAAAATTTAGAAACTAAAAATCTCACTCGATAGGCTCAATAGCTGAACTGATATGATAGAGGATAAGAGTCAGGGAACTTAAAGAAAGATTTATAGGAAGGACGCCACCTGAAGAAAGAAAAAGATATACATAAAAACAAAACCAAAATGACTGTAATACTCCCCACCCTTTGGAAGCCCAAGCCAAGTCCAAGACCAGCTGGGCATCATACAGCAAGACTCCATCTCTACAAAAATTTTAAAGAATTAGACAGGCAATCCTACATACTAGGGAAACTGAGGCAAAAGGATGGCTTAAGCCCCAGAATTCAAGGTTTCAGTGAGCTGTGATCACTACAAAGCAAGAACCTATCTCAGTCAATCAATGAACAAAGCTTTAAAGACTTTTGAGACAAGAGGTCTAATAGTCATATGTCCAAGTTCTAGAAGAAAGAAGAGAGTATGGTACAGAAATAAAAAGTATTTTAGGAAACAATGGCTGAAAACTCAAATTTAAAATTTTAACCTTCAATTACATTTAACATAATCAAATTTAACATAAAAGAAATGATAAACAATGGATTAAAACAAACAGTAAAACCCCAAGCAATGATTTCAAGACTCCAATCATATATACTTTATTTGCCTGTAAACTTCAGTATATTTGTAGTATACAAAGAAAACAGCACTGAGGAAGACTGAGCCATTATTTTCACTTGCCTTATTTCAGAATGGCACACTATTCCTGATAGAAAATAACACTTATTTTTTAAGTCAGAGCTCCTTTGACCACCAAATTGGAGAGAAGATTGTTCCATTTTGTAAATTCTAGTTTAGGTTACTGAGTAGGTGCAAATTCAGATACACACAAATACTTTGAAGAAATGCCAAAATAATCCCCCATGTATTAATTAAAACCTAACCTTAGAAATAAATCATTTCATCTTTAATTCATCTTGTTAGTTCTTAAAGATTTTATTCTTGACCTGCAGAAAAAAATCTTTAAATCTGTAAATATTCAACAGTGGAAATTTATTTATTTTTAGGGAAATACATGATATTCAGCAACACTAATGCATTCTTAAAATGCAGACAAACCTCAGTTACTGACAACTGTCCTTGATGTGTTTGTAACACCCTAAAGATTAAACAGTATAATGTCATAAATCCTATTGCAGTATATAATCTCTAAATTACATTCAAGGGGATAAAAATATACAGCATATTAATGAACTTTACATTTTCATAACACTCTTCATACTGAATGTGAGAATCTAGTTACTTTGGATAAAAGTTTATGAAAATCCATCTCTCATCGCTATTAAGTAAAATATATTCTGCTCATTCTTGGAATCAGTTACTCTGAAAATGATGCCAGTCTTAGAAGTGGATTAACTCCTGCCACTTCTCCTGCCCCAAATTTCAAGATTTATTTATACACTATCCACAAAAAGTGGCACAGAAAAAGAACGTAAAGGAGGTAAAAAATCTAAAAATAAGTAAGCAATATTAAGTATCTATCATATACTCATGTTTAGAACATGTTTTTAATACCCTGAAAAAAATTGCAGCAATGTGGATTTAACAAAAAAGATTCTCTACCTTCCTGCCACCCTATCCCACTGTTGAAGGTAAAGAGTTCATTTTTACTGAATAATAAGAAAATAATGCAACCTCCAAAATATTATGTTTCAGAAAAAATACATATTTACTACCTGTTTAGCAAAATGACTAAAACTGCAAAATTTCAATCATGTATTACTACATTAATAAACACTTATTACTGTAGTACACTGAACAGTACGCTCACCTCCTAAAATATATTTAAGCACTAACTGCAAGTATCGCTGAATATGACCTTGTAAGAAATAGGATCTTTCCAGACATAATTAAGGATCTTGAGGCGAGATTATTCTGCATTTAGAGTAGACCCTAAAACCTATGACAATTGTCTTAATAAAAGAAAAAAAACCTATGAAAACAAAGCCCTGTGAAGACATAGGCAAAGACTAGGGTGATGCATCTATAAGCCAAGGAATGCCAAACACTGCCAGCAGCCACCAGCAAACTTAAGAGAAGCACAGACTGGTCTCCCTCAGAGCCTCCAAAAGGAACCTAATCTGTCAACAGAATTCTGGCCTCTAGAACGGTGAGAGGTTGGACAATTACATTCATAAACTCAGAAAAGTGCTACATACCTCATTACTGGATATCTCTATGGTCACCTTTGAAGTACTCCTCTTGGGAAGCTATGCACTGATGCCAGCAACTGTGTGGCTAGTTCACCCTTCAAAGTAATTTTGGAACGCTTTCTCTGGAATGGTTATCAGAGCTGTTGACATATGAGGCTGGACAATTAAGTTTGTGAACTCATCCTAGAAAAAGTGCTTCTAGAAGATGGCTGCTTCCATAAGCTCTGGCATACCAGAAATAACATGACAACTCCACTCTCCATTTGTCACTAATTTAATGAATCTCTAATTATGAAACTACTAATAATCAAACACTAGATTAACACATTCTAAAAAGTCATTAACAATAGTAATTTGAGGCAAAGCGCTGTGGCTCACGCCTGTAATCCTAGCACTCTGGAAGGCTGAGGTAGGTGAGCTAACGAGTTCAAGACCACCCTGAGCAAAAGCCAAGACCCCTGTCTCTACTAAAAATAGAAAAAAATGAGGCAAGAGGATCACTTGAACCCAAGAGTTGGAGGTTCTGTGAGCTATGACACCACAGCACTCTACCCAGGGCAATAGCTTTAGACTGTCTCAAAAAACAAATAAACAAAAAAACCAGTATTAATTTGTTCATTCTCAAACTCAAAAAAACGCTCAATGTACTTGGCCTCAGTTTTTCTGTATTTTGAAATGAACCTTACAACTTTAGTCTATTTAAGGTAGAATTTCAGGTTGCCTACCGTCCAAGGTCATTCCACTCAATGCAAGAAACCCTCAACATAACCAAATGTTTCTCAGCCCAAGGATCTGCTGCTTATCAATGCAGTTCATACCAAATTGTCACTTTAACAAACCAGAATCATACAACATTGCAATGGACAATAATTTTAAACAAGTCTGAATACACCATGGTGATATAAATCTTGAAATGTTGCTACCATTTCACTATCTAAATCTAACTATCTTCTTTAGAGTATTGATACTATCTGTTTCTCCACTGATACCAAGTGAAAAAAGAACTCCAGAAAAAGAGGTATTGGTCATTCAAGTGAAGGACAGACCAGGAGAACAGAATAGAATAGAATCCTGCAAGGCCCCACCCGTAAAAACTAAAACACTTGCTATTCTCCTAGCTCTGGCATAATTTAAATGCTTATATTTTTGACACAAGTCAATAATGGGAATCTGGAAAACAACCATTAAGAAATAAATAAAACAGAAAACAACTTGCTTTACCAATGATCCAAAACACATAGTCTGAATCTTCAGATTACACATATAAAACTGGTCCTAAATTTATAATTCAGTTAACATTATTACACACATGGAGTTCCTACAAAACAAAGTATGATGCAAAAGCACTCAATAAGTATTAGCTGAACTGACAGTAACTGTAGAGGCTTCCTAAAATTACAAAATAACATACATAAAAGTGAATGTCAGTGTAATAGATACCGCTAAAGAGTCCTTTTGAGTATCTATTCCTGTATCACAAAACACATATGGAAAAACACAAAATTACAATGCAAACACAATGCAATAAAAGCCCAACTCCTCACTAGTGTTTAGGGAAAGAAGAGGGGCTCAAGGCAAAAGGAGGAATTGGACTTGAATTTACAAAACTAGCAAAGGGTCAAGAGGGTACTCAAGAGACAGGGACTTGTTAAGTTGCCCAGGATGCCTCGAGCTCCTGGGCCGAGGGATCCGCCAACCTTAGCCTTCCAAGTACAGGGGAGTATAGGTATGCCACTGCACCTGCCTGGCTCTGAGAAAGTTTCTATGATTTAACAAACCTTCTACAATCTACCTTAAAGGCTAACAATCTCTTCAAATTAAAACTAAAATACTGAAACCTCAAGAAATGGTAGCAACATTTCAAGACAGCTTGGTTCTCCACAAGGCCATCTTACGTTCATCTTTTAAATTACTACAACATAAATGTAGATCTTTAAAAGGTAGGTAAACACATATAAACAAGAGACAACGTACCTGTATAGTTAATAAAAATTAAGATACTTGCCTTAAGATTTTATAAGGCCAATACTTATAATTTAATAATAATTTTTTAAAAATTCCTAAGAAGGCTAGTCTCATACCTCCAGCCTTTTTCCCTGTCAACAGCTTCAGTCCTCTCTGCGTCAGATCACAGCTTAGATATCAAAGAAAAATAAACAAAGTTGTGCAACCCAGACTGCTACCCCATTTTGTTGGGTATAATGCACATCCATGTTTTGGTCCAAACTTTCAGGAAAAAATCTTTCATTTTAATTATTAAAGGAGCACAGAACTGGCTGAGGGGCGATACCAGGAGGCAAGTGAGAGGGGTCCAGACAACCTAAGCACCTGACCTCCTCCAACTGTCCCCTCCCAGCTCACCCTTATCCTCACAACCATCCTCTTATTTTCCAGTCCCACCCATGTCCATTGTGGAATGTGGCCACAGCTGCTCCCCTGAGAACCCTGGTGAGTTTATTCTCCAGGAAGTTGGTGTCAGGGGCCAAACCCAGCTCTGCATGTCCTGGGCCCCTGATGGTAGAAAATACACTGAATCAACTCTCTAGGAGAAACTCCTGGATATCCATTCTGTTAATAAGCATCCTAGATGGTTCTTCTTATTGGCAAGCGTAGGAAACCATATCAACTCAACACCCTGGGAGTTTGGACAAGGCTCAAAATTACAATCTATGGGCTCAGGTATCCCTCAAGCTTTTGTGCTTCACTGCCAGGTGGCCTCACAGACAGAAACTTCTCAGGGACTGAAGCTCAGGGTCACAACAGTGGGCTACTAGTACGACGAGGCCTCAAAACGCATGCCTCCCAGACCCCAGCTCAGGGATCTTTCTCCTCAGTAATGTGATCCAGAAGGCCTCAGAATGGGGCCGTCTGTGTGAGAGACAAGGCAGTGCAAAGAGCAGGGATCTATCATCAGGAACCTCTGCAGGCAGGACTGGCTGTGGCCTTTCATATCAGCTTCCTGGGAAATAAGCCTACCACAGTTCTCAGGAGAGCAGCTGTGGCCACATTCCCATAAACAGACATGGGTGAGAATAGAAAATGATGAGGATGTGGGGACAAGGGTGGGCATGGGGGCTCAACTGGGGAAGGTCGGGTACTCAGGCTGTTCAGATCCCTCTCACCTACTGCCTGGGCATGCTCCCTGTTGCTCCATAGAAGCCAAATCTGTACCTTGCACCTCTCACAAGAGGTGCCCCTGGCAGCTGTTTCCGCTCTCCTTTCACCAAGGTCTTGAGGTCCTGGTGCTAAATAAGCATTGCAGCAGTTGGCATGCTTGCTTCCAAATGACAGCATCAGTGGTATCAGGTGCCATTGGTGGGGCAAGATGGACAGTCCTGCAGCTGCAGTGCCTATCTAGTAAATGGAAGGCCGGGAGGGTGGGGGGTAGCTGGAAGGGGCATGATCACTGTTTTCAGGGTACTTTTTGCATACGGATATCATTATTGCTTTCTAGAATTATACTTTTAATGCATAAACATAAATAAAAGAATTTAAAACATTTGTATAGATAGGGAATCAGTACTACCCCTGTAAAATGCACTTCCTTATTTTTCCTCAAAATTTGGCCCCCAAAGTGCATATTACACATAGCAAAATACGGTACCTACTCCACATATCAACTGGAGTCGCCTTTTCCATTTTCACCTCCTCCCAGTCCCTGGCAACAACTAATCTACTTTCTGTCTATATGGATTTGCCTTTTTGGAACATTTCACATAAACGAAATCACAGAGTATTTTCCTTTCACTAGCATGTTTTTCAGGGTTCATCCATGTTGAAGCAAGCATCTCTGGTTCGTTTCCTTTATCGGTGAAATAATTCTAACAATATACCACATTTTGTATTAACCACACACGAACTGATGGACTTCTGAATTATTTCTAAGTCTTGATTATTATGAATAATGCTATGTTATTCACTCCCTTTTGAGACACATACTAGCAGAAGTCTCTGAGGAGCCTATAGGCAAACTAATTAACACAATTACTTAGAAGAAGTACCTTCTTTAGGTATACAGTTTGCTTTTCTGGGTTCATTCATTCTACCTTAAACAGCATCTAGACAAGTAAAACAGAAAACATCCTTTACCTTTTACAAACTATGAATAAACAGAAAAGAGAAGGTAATAACAAACAAAGCTACAACATACAATATTCTAAGTTTTGTACAGTGACCTTATCTGTTTAAGAAAAAACCCACACATCTCATTTAACTCAAATATCTTAACTTAAATAAGACTAATTTGTTATAATGATAAAATTACAAATTCATAAATAAAGAAAATAATGTACCAAATATGCTCATATCAAAAAGTGTGTACATTTTTTATAGTTTGAACTATTTTCATAAAACACTATGGCAAAAACTGTTATAACATTCAGAATAACCTAGTAGATTTGCAAAGACTCAACCCCTAAATATTTAATTTTGTAAATAAAACCATATCATCCAAAATGTACAAACCTATAAAATTAATTAGTGGTTAAATATATCACATGTTTTGAAACAAAAACTGATTTTCTTGTTTAGTGATTAAAGCATTTTGATAAAAAGCAAACCTCCTCAAAAAATATAGACAGCATCATTTCAAACCATAAACAATGTAGTAACACTAAAAGTTAAAACTGACAAGTTTCCATTTTATTAATTTTATTAATTCAGTATTTTCCAGCCAGCAATATTTTTGATTACTTCATGACAAAGAACAAAAATATTATGAAAAGGATACAAAACCACTCCTCTATCAAGAAGTGGCATGGGCTCGGCACCAGTAGCTCGAAGGTTAGGGCGCCGTCCACATACCCCAGGGCTGGTGGGTTCAAACCCAGCCCAGGCCTACTAAAAACAACGACAGGCTGGATGCCCACAGCACAGTGGTTATAGCACCAGCCACATACATGGTGGCTGGCGGGTTTGAACCCAGCCCAGGCCAGCTAAATAACAATGACAAATGCATCAAAAAGTAGCCAGGCATATGGTGGGCGCCTGTAGTCCCAGACACTTGGGAGGCTGAGAAAAAAGAATCGCTTAAGCCCAAGAATTTGAGGTTGCTATGAGGTTTGACACCACAGCTGTCTACTGAGGGTGACACAGTGAGACTCTGTCTCAAAAAACAAACAAAAACAACAATGACAACTATAATAATAACAAAAAAATAGCTGGGTATTGTGGTGGGCGCCTGTAGTTCCAGCTACTTGGGAGGCTGAGAAAAGACAATGGCCTAAGCCCAGGAGTTTGAGGTTGCTATGAGCTGTGACGCCATGGCATTCTACTGAGGGTGACATTACTAACGTTAGAATTTATTTACATCTACCATTTTTTTTTCAGCTCACAGTTTACTTACCAGTTAGGAAAATTAGTAGTGAATCCCGTATTTAAAAATCTACTTTTATGGGGTACAATATATACTATTATGATGATAGGTATACTAAAAGCCCAGACTTCACCTCTATATACAATACAATATAATATGTACATGTAATAAAATTCAACTCAACTCCCAAAAAATCTATTAAAATTTTTCAAAGGATCAAAAATAAATATCTAGTTTTAATAAGCTCCTAAAAGGAAAATTTCATTTACAAAAAAAAGAGAAAAGTATTCTATAATTTCTTTTTTGTAACTTTTTAACTATACATTTAGATCAGTTAAATTTAGTTTGTTACATTTTTAGAATATCAAATAAATTCAGGGACTAATCTTGAATTCAAATTCCTAAATATTTACTGAGTGGTACTACATACCTAACCCTATGCTAAATGGGGGAGGAGAACAGGGGAATAAACATTTTGGTTTTTCCTATCTTTCTTCTTGTCCTTACAGCCTACAAATATAATCACTTAATGAAAAATGCCAGCAAGGGAGTACTACCCTCATATTTACTACACAGTTGACTTAAATTTATCCTCATGGACACTAAACTCAAAATTCAAGTAAATATCAACTATGAAAAAGAATCCACAAGAATATGTTTTTCTGTAATGTACTCATCACTGAGGGGTAAAATTTTTCTCGTATGCATCATGAAGGAAGATCCTTTCTCCATGTTGTTGGCAAAACTGTCAATCATCTTGATGAGCAGCAAATAAATGAATGCCCAATGATGGGATTCTGTATTATCCTTAAAAAAGAAATCCATCAACTAAACATCAACAGGTAAATGTTTATACTCGACAGCCATCAATTTCAACTATCCATGCAAAGAGACAGGTGAGCTGGACTGGTAAACCTCGAAATTAGAGAGGTATTAATCGTGTGCTTGCAGCCAACATAAACAGATGTTATTTTTAAACAGGCAAAATCATCTCTTCCACTGAAATTTATTTGCAGCAGATAATGTTCTGTTACATTTTTAATCAAGCAGATGAAGTTACATTTAAATTGAAAATCTGCTTCACTCAACTAATCAGGCAAGTAAAATTCAGAGATGATTGAATGGCATTACACAGCACACTATTACGGCAGGTAAATTGGGAAATTTACCTGTCACACCACACAGAGTATTGTTCAGCCACTGCATCTGTAACTTAGAAGCAAAGCACTAAGACAAAAAGGGAAAGGCATGTTAAACAGACTTCTAAGTTGATCATATTTTATGAAAACATTATTAAGGTTGCCAGCATAAATAAATAAATAAATAAATAGTTTTTAAAAGGAAAAGAGACAAAAACACACTACCTCTCAAGGACTCAGTGAAGATTTACATAGGTTATGCTTATCTGCTTAATGTAAATTGCACGCATGGTTATTTTGAAGATCAAGATACAACCCTGGCTAAGGAAAAGAAGCAAACATTACATCATGACAAAGAGCAAAGAAATAATGACCACATAGTATCAAGAAATGTGATGATCAAACACAAGAAAGTTAAATAAAGCACTTCAACAAGAATAGGCAAAATAACATTACCAAGATGAGCAAAACAAAACTATTATTACTCACCATACAGATCATTAATTACATAGATAGGAAAACCACATCAAAAAAAAAAAAAAAACCCTGTCAATTTACCTAATTTATTAAAAGTCCATTCTATTTTAGTCACTGTGGTTTCCTATACAGTTGGCAAACATTTCTAAAATGTATTTTAAATTTCCCAGATATCAAAAAAAAATCTTATGGCTATTTCAGCTGTTTTTCAATGGAAACCCAAAGTTTACTTTCACTACTTAATTTTGTAAATTCAAATACTTTTGCTGCAACACCTGAACATCATGTCCCTCTTCATAAAATTAAGTAGTAATTATTCAAATATCATGTACCAATATCATGTTAGATCTTTTACATCCTAAGTATATGTGAGTTTTATTCTCATAACAAACCTTTGAAATACAGAGCAATCCCAAAGGAATGATGGGAGAGTTGTCAATGGTGATTCAGACTTTGGAATCATTTGCACAGAAGTGGATACCTGAAACAGTGGGAATACCTGATTGTGGGCAAGAACATGTGAAACAAACGCTCTCACATATTACTGATAGGAGCGTAAATTGATACCACCATGGAGAGTGTTGGTTTGGGCCAACCACACTAGTTCTAAAACTTTGTCCAGTGTATACAACTACATGTAAAAATGATATCTGAGCAAAGATATTTATTCCAGCATACTTGGCAATAATCACCAGCTGGATACAATCTAAGAATTCATTTAAATAAAGAACTTTATATATTTTTTAAATAAAATATATGCCCTCATGAGAGAATACTACATAATTGTGAAAAAGAATGTGGCAGCTCTATATAGTCTATGTGGGATGATTGCCATGATACAATTCATCTAATTATTGTAACAATTCTATAAAGTAGTTTTTTACATTGTCCAATTAAAGAAACTGAAGCTTAGAGATGTTATGGCTTGCGCAAGGTTTGATTCCAAACTTCAAGTTTATTCACACTACACAACACAACTACGCAGGTTCTGTCTAGAAGAACAAACACAATGGCCACTAGAAAATTAATAAGAGAAATAACAGGCTCAGCACCCACAGCACAGTGGTTATGGCGCCAGCCACATGCACCTAGGCTGGCAGGTTCAAGCCCAGCCCGGACCAGCTGAACAACAATGACAACTGCGACAAGAAAATAGCCAGGTGTTGTGGTGGGCACCTGTAGTCCCAGCTATTTGGGAGGCTGAGGCAAGAGAATCGCTTGAGCCTAAGAGTTTGAGGTTGCTGTGAACTATGATGCCACAGCACTTTACCGAGGGCGATACAGTGAGACTCCTTCTCAAAAAAACCCCCAAAAATAAAAAATAAATAAATAAGAGAAATAACAGATTTACTAAGCAATAACAATGACCAATTAGAAGTTGATCCCCACTTGGGACTAAATGTGGAACCCCCATTTCCCATGCCCAGGTCAGGTTCATGTGAATTTCCTGGGCCTCAATTCCATGAATAGACTGTGTCCATTCACTGATACATTCATGCACTTTGCCCCGGAGGGGACTGTGTTCGTTCATTGATACATTCATTCACCTTGCAAAAAATAAATAAATAAATAAAGATAATTAACATGAAAAAAAAAAAAAAAAAGAAGTTGATCCCATGAATTTATAGTGAATGCAGGCTAGGTACTATTTAATCAGAATAAATTGATGCCTGTTGTACCACAACAAATCAGATACACAAAAGATTAAAAAATAATTTGTTAATCTGGTTAAAAGTTAAATGTCCTTTAATGACCAAGAAAAACATGCTCTAGAAAAAATATAGTTGTACAATAAATTGGCTTCTGAAAAGTAGTATGTAATTGGAAGTTTTTACAGGTATAAATGGATTCAAAACATACCACTGGAGATCTCTTTTTAAAAGAAATTCTTTGGTGAATACTTTGGAAAAATACAGTTTCCTTATTTTGCCTGTTTTTAATCACATGGTATATAATAATTATATAGTACTCATAAGATTAAATGCTATTTCAACAGTTAACTACAGTAGCCCTCATGTACATTTTCTTATTCTGCTTAATGGAAACTTTCATAATCAGTTTGTAGTCATGAGAGGTTGAAAGAGAAGGAACTCAGACAAAAAATACATTTTCAATCTTCCAAATGAACGATGAAACACCAACCAAAATAATACATATTATATACTATTAGAATACTTCCACTGCCCACTCAAGTATTTGCGCACACAAGACTGTTGCTAAAATTATAATAGCAATGCTAGCAATATTTTATGAACATCCGAACACACTGTGTGAAGAAATATCTTTTTTTTTTTTTTATAGAGACAGAGTCTCACTTTATCACCCTTGGTAGAGTGCCGTGGCATCACACAGCTCACAGCAACCTCCAACTCCTGGGCTTAGGCAATTCTCTTGCCTCAGTCTCCAGAGTAGCTGGCACTACAGGCACCCGCCACAAGGCCTGCCTATTTTACTGTTTTGCAGTTTGGCCGAGACGGGGTTTGAACCCTCCACCTTTGGTATATGGGGCTGGCGCCCTACTCGATGAGCCACAGGCGCTGCCTGTGAAGAAATATCTTTAAAAATAATTTATCCATAGGCTCGGCGCCTGTGGCTCAACAGGCTAAGGCGCCAGCCATGTACACCTGAGCTGGCGGATTAGAATCCAGCCCAGGCCCGCCAAACAACAATGACAGCTACAACCAAAAAATGGCCGGACGTTGTGGCTGGCGCCTGTAGTCCCAGCTACTTGGGAGGCGGAGGCAGGAGACTCGCTTGAGCCCAGGAATTGGAGGTTGCTGTGAGCTGTAATGCCACAGCACTCTATCCAGGGTAACAGCTTGAGGCTCTGTCTCAAAAAAAAAAAAAATAATAA
>CAUYRH010136397.1:0-45930 GCA_963574655.1 Perodicticus potto | reverse complement strand
CAGCAGAAGAAAAAAAATGACCAAAATTAGAGCAGAATTAAATGAAATTGAAAACAAAAGAATTATACAACAGATCAATATATCAAAAAGTTGGTTTTTTGAAAAGGTCAATGACATAGATAAACCTTTGGCTAACCTAACCAGGAAAAAAAGAGTAAAATCTCTAATTTCATCAATCAGAAATGGTAAAGACGAAATAACAACAGACTCCTCAGAAATTCAAAAAATCCTTAATGAATATGACAAGAAATTTTATTCTCAGAAATATGAAAATCTGAAGGAAATTGACCAATACTTGGAAGCACGCTTCCTTCCAAAACTTAGCCAGAATGAAGTGGAAATGTTGAACAGGCCTATATCACATTCTGAAATAGCATTAACTATACAAAATCTCCCTAAGAAGAAAAGCCCAGGACCAGATGGCTTCACATCAGAATTCTACAACCCTTAAAGAGGAAATAGTACCTATAGTACTTTACCTTTTCCAATATATAGAAAGGAAGGAAGACGACCCAACATATTCTATGAAACAAACATCACCTTGAGACCCAAAGCAGGAAAACACCCAATAAGAAAATAAAATTATAGACCAATATATCCAATTAATATTAATGCAAAAATATTCAATAAGATCCTAGCAAACAGAATCCAGCAACACATCAAACAAATTATACACCATGACTAAGTGGGTTTTGTCCTAGGGTCTCAAGGCTGGTTCAATATACGTAATTCTATAGATATAATTCATCACATAAACAAAATAAAAAAACAAGACCATATGATTCTCTCAATTGATGCAGAAAAAGCTTTTTATAATATCCAGCATCCTTTCATGATCAGAACACCTAAGAAAATAGGCATAGAAAGGACAGTTCTTAAATTGATAGAGGCCATCTACAGCAAACCCACAGCTCGTATCATATTGAATGGAGTTAAATTGAAATCATTTCCATTCAGATCAGGAACAAGGCATGGTTGCCCATTGTCTCCACTGCTTTTTAACATTGTAATGGAAGTCGTAGCCACCTCAAACAAGCAAAGCAATCAAGCGTATCCATATAGGGTAGGAGCAGATCAAACCTTCATTCTTCATAAATGATATGATTGTATACCTGGAAAACCCCAGGGATTCAACTACAAAACTCTTAGAAGTGATCAAGGAATACAGCAGTGTCTCAGGATACAAAATCAATACAAATCTGTAGCCTTTATATATATGACAACAATAATCAAGCTGAAAAAACAGTCAAGGACTCTATTCCTTTTACAGTAGTGCCAGAGAAGAAATATTTGGGAGTTTACCTAACAAAGGACGTGAAAGATCTCCATAAGGAGAATTATGAAACTCTGAAATGAAACAAGAAATAGCAAAAGATGTTAACAAAGGGAACAACATACCATGCTCATGGCTGGGAAGAATCAACATTTTTAGAATGTCCGTACTATCCAAAGCAATATACAATTTTAATGCAATCCCTATTAAAGCATCACTGTCATACTTTAAAGACTTCAAAAATATAATACTTTATTTTATATGGAATCAAATAAAACCTCGAATAACCAGGACATTACTCAAAAATAAAAACAAATCAGGAGGCATCACACTACCAGATCTCAGATTATACTATAAATTGATAGTGATCAAAACAGCATGGTACTGCCGAAAAACAGGTAGATGTATGGAACAGAATAGAGAACCAAGAGATGAACCCAGCTACTTACCATCATTTGATCTTTGATCATCCAATTAAAAACATTCAATGGGGAAATAATTCCCTATTTAACAAATGGTGCTGTATAAACTGGCTGATGACATGTAGAAGACTGAAAATGGACCCACACCTTTCACCACTTAAGATAGACTTTCACTGGATTAAAGATTCAAACTTAAGACACGAAACTATAAAAATACTAGAAGAAAGTGCAAGAAAAACACTTGAAGAAATTTGCCTGGGTGAATATTTAATGAGGAAGACCCCCCCCCCACCAGGCAGTTATAAGGACTACCAAAAATACATTACTGGCATCTGAACAAACTAAAAACCTTCTTCACAGCCAAGAACACAGTAAATAAAGCAAGTAGACAGCCCTCAGAATGGGAGAAGATATTTGCAGGTTATATATCTGACAAAGGTTTAATAACCAGAATCCACAGAGAAACCAAACGTGGTAGCAAGAAAAAGAACAAGTGATCCCATCTCAGTGCAGGCAAGGGATTTGAAGAGAAACTTCTCTGAAAAAGACAGGCACATGGCCTACAGACACATGAAAAAATGCTCATCATCCTTAATCATCAGAGAAATGCAAATCAAAACCACTTTGAGATATCATCTAACTCCAGCAAGATTAGCCCACATCACAAAATTCCAAAACCATAGATGTTGGCATGGACGTGGAGAAATGGGAACACTTCTGCACTGCTGGTGGGAATGCAAACTAATATGTTCCTTTTGGAAAGATGTTTAGAGATCACTTAGGGATCTAAAAATAGACCTGCCATTCGATCCTTCAATTGCTCTGTTAGGCATATATCCAGAGGACCAAAAATCACTTTATAACAAAGACATTTCCACCAGAATGTTTATTGCAGCCCAATTCATAATTGCTAAGTCATGGAAGAAACCCAAGTGCCCATTGACCCATGAATGGATTAATAAACTGTGGCATATGTACACCATGCAATATTATGCAGCCTTAAAAAAGATAGAGCTTTTACCTCTTTGATGTTTACATGGATGGAGCTGGAACATATTCTTCTTAGAAAAGTATCTCAAGAATGGAAGAAAAAGTATCCAATGTACTCAGCCCTACTATGAAACTACTTTATAATCACCCACACGTCCATATGAAAACTAAAACCAAACTATAGCCCAAGATGAAGGGGAAAGAGGAGAAGGAGGGGAGGAGAGAGGATGGATAAAGGGAGAGTAATCGTGGGGACCACACCTACGGTGCATTTTATAAGGGTACATGTTAAATCTACTAAGGGTAGAATATAAATATCTTGACACAATAACTAAGAAAATGCGGTGAGGGCTATGTTAACCTGTTTGATGAAAGTATTTCAAATTGTGTATAAAACCAGCACGTTGTACCCCTTAATTGCATTAATGTACTTAGCTATGATTTAATAACATAAATAAATAAAAATTAAAAAAAGTTATTGCACATGGAGTAAGCCTAATAGGAATTTTCAGCAAACCACAACTCACTGCCATTTCCCTCAATGAATAACATATCTATTTATAATGTTAAATTTTCAAAAGACAATATTTAACATTTCTTTAATCATAGACTTATAAGGTTTTCAGGACAAAGGCACCCAAGTTGAAAGATGCTGCTTGAGATCTGAGCTGGAGGCTCATTTGTTTTCTAGTCCCCGGACCTCCATCAGGACTTTGTTCACTATGTGATGCTCTCCTGGGCTGGCCTTATCCCATCTAAGAATCCCATCATACAGGTGCTGCATTTTCATTGAGCCATTTTCAGAACCAGTTAATCAGAAGACACTATTTTTCCATGATTTGGAGTATTGTTTCAGTAATGACTTTGCAGCCATAACTAAGAAATATGTTAACCCTTCTGTCAATTAACTTAACTGATGTGAAAACCTGACTGGTCCGGAGAGTGATGGATTTCCCCAGCTGCACCTTATCACAGAATAGCTTGGTGTGAAGGAGAGAAGCTATGCTGAAGCCAGTGCTTATTAATGTGCCAGGAAAATTAGCACAAAGTCCAGTACAGGGGGCAAAGAGAAAAATGTACCCAGCCCATGCAGGGGTGTTGCTTAAACAGTTGGAATTATTTTTAAAATCTTTCTTTGATGGGATGAACAGTTGCGTAAATTTTACCATCAGAAACCAAAGTTTTTACAAAGAACTGAGCCAATGGGAGAAATGGAGACTGGGGCTATGTGAAAACAGAGGAAGGGCATTTCTGTCTTAAAAAAAAAAAAACTGATATTTCTCTTGTTTTCATAACATGGACTCATGAAAATATAAAACACTCAGGCCAAACCAAGAATAAAAGGGAAACTCCTGACCTCCTTTCATTCTCTCAATTTCCAACCAGTCTGGTCTTGCCATCCCTTTGTTCACCGGCTTGTTTTTGAGAGGAGGACTCACTCTCACCAAAGCTAGAGTGCAGTGATGTGAGCATAGCTCACTGCAGCCTTCAGCTCCTGGTCTCAAGCTAACCTTGCACCTGAGCCCCTGGGATAACTAGTTGGCACCTCTTTTAAACACTAAACCAGTGCTTCTCAAACTATTTTTCCCAATTCTTCAACATGGATGTTTTTGTAAAATATAATAAAAAGAAATCATTATAAAATGAAATAAGATGAAAAACTAAGCATACTGTTTTATTACTCGATTAAACAGTCATAAAACCACTGTCAATTTGCTGTAAAAGTTTCTTAACACTTAACTCAGTATTGTTGCAGACTAATAATGTGCAACTGGCAGATGAGCACTTCTGAATAGCACCAGATCAACAGTTACCCCATAAAAACTTCTTTCAGCACTTTCTACAATGCAGCTTCTCTTTACACACCCTCCTTAGACTGGGAGTTCTGTAAGAGGGGAGCCAGCACTTAACACTGGAGGTGCTTAGTAAGTATCTAATGAATAACAGAATGAATAAGTGAAGCACAGGGGGACATAAGCCTTTCTGCTGTTAACACCATAGGCACCCATCTCACGCATAGGATAACTCCCATGCTCTTCTATTTTCTTTGATGCCACAGATGCTTTTCTTTTTTAGAGACAGAGTTTCACTTAGTTGCCCTTAGGGTAGAGTGCCATAGTATCATAGCTCACGGTAACCTCAATTTCTTGGGCTCAAGGGATCCCTTTGTCTTAGCCTCCCCAGGAGCTGAGACTACAGGCACCCACCACCAAACCCAACTAGTTTTTCTGTTTTTAGTAGAGACAGGGTATTGCTTTGCTCAGGTCTGGAAATCCTGAGGTTGGGGTATTCACCCACCTCAGCATCCCAGAGTGGTAGGATTACAGGTGTGAGCCATTGTACCTAGCCAAATGTGCAGCATGCTTGCTTTTTTATTTTATTATTATTATTATTATTATTTTTTGAGACTGAGTCTCACTATGTCACCCTCGGTAGAGTGTGTGGCCTCACAGCTCACAGCAGCCTCAAACTCTTGGGCTCAAGCGATTCTATTGCCTCAACCTCCCAAGTAGCTGGGACTATATGCGTCCACCACAATGCCCAGCTTTTTTTTTTTTTTTGCAATTTTTGGCCGAGGCTGGGTTTGAATCCGCCACCTCCAGTACATTGGGCCGGCGCCCTACTCCTTTGAGCCGTAGGCGCCACCTAATTTATTTTATTTTATTGATTTATTTTGAGACAGAACCTCACTCACTTACCCTAGGGTTGAGTGCAGTGGCATCATAGCTCACAGCAACCTCAAACTCCTGAGCTCAAGTGATCCTCTTGCCTCAGCTTCCAGAGTAGCTAGTACTACAGGTACCATTGCCCAGCTACTTTTAAAGATGGAAACTTGCTCTTACTCAGGCTGGTCTCAAACTCCTGAACTAATACACCTACCTGGGCCTCTCAGAGTGCTAAGATTATAGGTGCAAGCCAATGCCACCAACTTGGCCCACAGGGTTCCATAATATAGAAAAGAAAGCCATGTGGGTAGCTTCCCACAAATGGAATCACAAAGATCCTTTACAGTGCCAATCACTTTTCAGAAACAAAGAAGTTAAAATGTAAGAAACAAGCATGAGAGAAGTTATAAAAATTCCAGAATAAGGCATTGACTTGGCCTCTTATTTCTTGCTGTCTAGAGATCATGAAGACATTACAGTATTTTTATCTCTGGGTTTCTCTACTTTCCCCATTTGATTTACAGGGCCCCTGTGAAAATATTTATTAAATCTTTTCTTGGAACCATTTGCTGCTTTCCCCAGCTCTGACAATAACTTCTAATTCAAAAAAAAAAAGTTAAGTATACAAGTATATTAGTTTTCTACTACTGCTATAACAAGTAACAATAAACTTAATGGTTTAAAACAACAAAAATTTATTATCTCACAACATCTGTAGGTCATAAGTCTAACAAAGTTCCACTAAACTAAAATATGGTATTAGCAGGACTGCATTCTTCTCCTGAGGATCTAGTGGAGAATTTGTTTCTTTGATGTTCATGTTGTTGAAAGAATTCAGTTCATTGAAATTGTATCACTGAGTCCCCATTTACTTGCCATAAGTTGAGGGCTGTTCCCAGCTTCCAGTTGCCACCAGTTGTCTTGACTTGAGGCCTCCTTCCTCCATCTTAAAATTCAGCAAGGGCTAGTAGAGTTCTCTCCATAATGCATCTCTCTGACCTAAGATGAAAAAGGTTCTCTACTTATAAGGGCTCTTATTGTTAAACAAGGCCCATCTGTGTAAACCAGGGTAGTTTCCCCACCCCAAAAACTGTAATCTTACTCATATCTTCACAGTTCCTTTAGCCATGTAATATAACATGTTCATAGGAGAGGGACCCATTTGGGGGTCTTACCATGACTATCACAACAAGAAATCCATAAATGTGTTCTCAGTAAAGAAGAAAAAATTAAAAATATATGTTATTGACTTTATGTCCTAGGATACAGTCCTAATCTTCTATGAGGACGCCAAATAAGATTTTAGCAGCCTTTATAGTGGAGTCTGTGCTGTGTGTATCTTTGTGCAGAAAAGTACTTTGTAGTTTGCTCATTTTGTTCATCTGGCCCAATGCCTTGTCCCTGACATGCTCACCCACTTAAAATGCACCCTCTAGATTGCTGCCATAGTCAACACATGTTCTAATTCTTTGCCTATGCTCTTCTTTCTGCTTGGATGGAACTTTGTCCCTTCTCTTTGGGGACATGTGCTGTAACTGAAATAACATGAACTTGGGAACCACTCTGATATTAATTCCAACCAGTCACTCTGACACTAGCCTAAGACTATCAGATGCTCCTTTATCTAGGGAGCAAAATGGAATTATTAAAACCTACTTAGCAAGAATATTTTGAGGCTTTGAAATAATATGCATGGAAGCATATAACACAGCATCTGTTGTATAAAAGACATTAACTAAATTCTAGTTATTCTTTTGCCCTAGAGAACCTCGCTTTTCCTCCAGCCTTCATTCTACCAGATCTCCTGTCTTGTTGCCTTTAACCTGTTGGGAAAAGTAAGGCTCTAGCCAGGGCTATTTCTTAACTGTGTGTATTTACCAGTATCACATTTCAGTGAGCAATAGCAATATCCATGTCCTCTAGTAAATTATAAACTTCATGAGTTCAAGATTGTCTTACTTATCACTTTATCTATATAACCTAGCAAAAGATTCAAATTAGTCATTCAAATAAAGTTTGGATGGATGGATGGATGGATGGACGGATGGATGGGTGCATTAGGTAGATAGCTAGAAATCCACTCTCCTGGAGAAGGAAGACAAGAGTGGAGACCTCAGGTCCCCATCTCAATGCCATACATCTTAATTCTGTCCCAAGTGATTGCTCATACCTGAAAAGATGAGAACGTCCTACCAATCGACCAATCAGAACTTAGCATGCAAACAACAAAAAGGATGTAAAGGACCCTCTAGCCCATGGGCCAATCATCATAGGTATAATGGAGTCTTGAAGGTGACCTAGAATAGTCTAAGATTAATTAATTATAATGTCTTTAGCTTAAATCTACATTGTGGCCCGTACCCTCGATGGACTTTCAGTGAGGGTCATGAGAAGTCCTCATGCACAGTAAGACTCTAGTTCCAAGGTGACCTCTGAACCATGAGGTAGGCCTGATCCTCACAATATAAAATGAACCACTGGCTATAACTCACAACCTTCTTTGTCTCTTTGCTTCTTTTGCCCCTTGGCCCCTTCCTTTGAGCCAACATTGGAGGCCTGTTGGCTATCTATGGTGAATGTATCTTGCTTTGTAAATGTCCTTACTCTGTTAACCTTTCTCTTCCTCAATGAATTTTGTTTCACACTTGCCTTACTTTGGAGTGTCTGGTCATTCTTCAGCCAAGACTATCCCAAGAACCAAGGATACAAACAGCTGCCTGAAACCTTAGTATTTTAGGAAATAGGAAGCTGCCTGAAACTTGGCAGATGGATGCAAGAATAAATGTAGAATCTAGCATAGTAACTGACATGGAAAATATACTTCACTATATGCTTAATAATAAATTAAGTATACCTCTTATATATGTGTACTATATACTATTCTATCTTATTTATACTATTTAATCTCTTTAGCTATGTTGCTTACTAAATTGCAGTCATTGTGTGTTTACATATTTATTTCTGCAACCATGTTACATTGCTAAAAGGCTGTGCCTTTCATTTTTGTGTTATCTTCACTCAAGCAAGCTTCTGTATTCTGTACATAATGAGTGTTTGCTATGGTTTGACCATTTGATCAAAAAAGACAGTCTGATTTTTGGAAAAAAACAAAAAAACTTATATTTAGGGTTTTTGGATAAAGCAGGAGCTGATTCTTAAAAAGGAAAATGCTTACATAGGAATATTTCAACAAGTGACCTAAACATAATGAAAAATATTTGTAGACTTAGTAGTGTCAAAACTACCTGTGTTTGCAAATTGGCCTTACCCGAAGGAAAGGCAAGCTTTCAGGTATGGACATGACAAGAGGTAATTTTACAACTTGGAATTAAGCCTGCTGCTCTCCCTCAAAAACTGAGAAATGGGACACCATCTTCCACGATGATTACATTGTAAAGAATGGCTAATGGCTCCCAGGGCCTTGAGAAGGACATTTCTGGGTTGTAAATCTGGTAACAGGCTTTCAAAAATATTCACATCCCAAAACAACGGAGGAAGGATTTACAAATACAACTTTCTTTTTATTTATTTATTTTTTTATAGTTGGGAATTTATGGAGGGTACAAAGAACCAGGTTACATTGATTTCATTTGTTAGGTAAAGTCCCTATTATAATTGTGTCCTGCCCACAAATACAGTTTTCTTTTTTCTTTCTTTCTTTTTTTTTTATTAAATCATAAATGCATAGATCATGTATACATTAATGCATTTATGGGATACAATGTGCTGATTTCATATAAAATTAGGAATCCTTACATCATACTGGTTAATATATACCTTATCTCATTTACTTAATTATTGTATTAAGACATTTATAGTCCATACTAATAGGTCTGACATGCACCCTTGCATTATGCACCATAGATATGATCCCACTATTTACCCTCCAGCGATCTGACCTCCCCTCTCCCCTTTCATCCCCCCTACTCCATCCTTCATCTTGGGCCATAGTTGTGATCTATTCTTCATATGAAAGTGTAAGTGATTGTAAATTGGTTTCATAATAATAGGACTGAGTACATTGGATATTTTTCTTCCATTCTTGAGATACTT
This sequence comes from Perodicticus potto, assembly GCA_963574655.1. Classification (NCBI taxonomy): domain Eukaryota; kingdom Metazoa; phylum Chordata; class Mammalia; order Primates; family Lorisidae; genus Perodicticus; species Perodicticus potto. The sequence goes on along the minus strand of CAUYRH010136397.1, from coordinate 36,526 downwards.
AACTAAGTAGGATATGTTCCAGCTCCATCCATGCAAACACAAAAGAAGTAAAGCCTCCATCTTTTTTTAAGGCTGCATAATATTCCATGGTATACATGTACCACAATTTATTAATCCATTCATGGGTTGATGGGCACTTGGGCTTTTTCCATAACTTGGCTATTATGAATTGAGCTGCAATGAACAATCAGGTGTAAGTATCTTTGTTATAAAGTGATTTGTGGTCTTTTGGATATACACCTAGTAGAGGAATTGCAGGATCAAATGGCACATCTACTTTTAGATCCCTGAGTATTCTCCATACTTCCTTCCAAAAGGGACATATTAGCTTGCGCTCCCACCAGCAGTGCAGATGTATTCCTTTTTCTCCACATCCATGCCAATATCTGTAGTTGTGGGATTTTGTTATGTGAGCCACTCTTACTGGAGTTAGATGATATCTCAAAGTGGTTTTGCTTTGCATTTTCTCTGATGATTAAATACAATGAGCATTTTTTCATGTGTCTTTAGGCCATTCACCTATCTTCTTCAGAGAAGCTTCTTTTCAAGACCCTTCCCCACAATGAAATGGGATTACTTGTTACTTTCTTATTAATATGTTTGAGTTCTCCGTGGATTCTGGTTATCAAACCTTCATCAAAAGCATAACCTGCAAATGTCCTCTCCCATTCTGAGGGCTGTCTTCCTGCTTTACTCACTGTGTTCTTGGCTGTGCAGAAGCTTTTTAGTTTGATCAGATCCAAATAATGTATTTTTGGTGTTGCTTCAGTTACCCAGTATTCTCCCAGGCCAATTTCTTTAAGAGTTTCACCTGCACTTCCTCCAAGAATCTTTATAGTTTCATGTCTTAAATTTAAATCTTTTATCTAGTGAGAGTCAATTTTTCTTAATGGTGAAAGGTGTGGGTCCAATTTCAGTCTTCTACAAGTCTCCAGCAAATTCTCCCAGCACCATTTGTTAAATAGGGAATCTTTCCCCCACTTTATATTTTAGATGGGCTTATCAAAAATAAAATGACAATAAGTGTCTGGGTTCATCTCTTGGTTCTCAATTCTGTTCCATACATCTACCTATCTATTTTTGTGCCAATATCATGCTGTATTGATCACTATAGATTTATGGCATAATTTGAAGACTGGTAGCCAATAGTAGTGTCTTGGCTATTTGAGGTTATTTTCTGGTTCCATGTAAAATGAAGTACTATTTTTCCCAGATCTTTGAAGTATGATGGTGGTGCTTTGATAGAGATTGCATTAAATTTGTAAATTACTTAGGGTAATATGGACATTTTAACAATGTTGATTCTTCCTAGCCATGACCACGGTTATGTTTTTCCATTTGTTAACATCTTCAGCTATTTATTTTCTCAGAGTTTCATAATTTTCTTTATAGATATCTTTCACATCCTTTGTTAGGTAAATTCCCAAATATTTCATCTTCTTTGGCACTACTGTGAGTGGAATAGAGTCCTTCACTGTTTTTTGGCTTGACTATTATTGGTATATATAAAAGCTACTGATTTGTGAATATTGATTTTGTATCCTGAGATGCTATTGTATTCCTTGCTCACTTCTAAGAGTTTTGTAGTTGAGTCCCTGGGGTTTTCCAGGTATAAAATCATATCATCTGCAAAGAGTGAAAATTTGATCTCCTCTGGCTATATTTGTATACCCTTGATCCCCTTCTCTTGACTGATTGCAATGGCTAAGACCTCCATTACAATGTTAAAGAGTAGTGGAGACAATGGACAACCTTGCCTGGTTCCTGATCTAAGTGGAAATGTTTTCAATTTTACTCCATTCAATATGATATTGGCTATGGGTTTGCTGTAGATGGCCTCTATCAGTTTGAGAAAAGTCCCTTCTATACCTATTTTCTTAAGTGTTCTGATCATGAAAGGATGCTGGATATTGTCAAAAGCTTTTTCTGTTTCTATTGAGAGAATCATATGGTCTTCGTTTTTTATTTTGTTTATGTGATGTATTATATTTATAGATTTACATATATTGAACCAATCTTGAGACCCTGGGATAGAGACTTTACCTCTTTTATGTTTACATGGATAGAGCTGGAACATATCCTACTTAGTAAAGTATCTCAAGAGTGGAAGAAAAAATATCCATTGTACTCAGTACTATTATGAAACCAATTTATAATCACACTTTCACATGAAGAATAGATCACAACTATGGCCCAAGATGAAAGAGGGTGGAGGGGGGAGTGGTAGGGGAGGGAAGAGGTCAAATTGAGGGAGAGTGAATGGTGGGATCACACCTATAGTGCATAATGCAAGGGTACATGTTGACTCTATTAAGTATAAAGTATAAATGTCTTAACATAATAAGTAAATGAGATGAGGTATATATTAACCAGCGTGATGTAAATGTTCCTAATTCTATATGAAATCAGCACATTGTACCCCATAAATGCATTAATGTATACATGATCTATGTGTTTATGATTTAATAAAAAAAAAGTGACAAGGAATCAGGATAAGCTAATCTTTTTTAAACCTTCATCGGCTTAAGTCTTTTAAAAATTTACTAGTTGAGTTAGTGCAGTCCCTTGTTTCCATTACTCTTAACCCAGGGTACACATAACTGGCATACAATTGTGATGGTAAATTTTATGTGTTAACTTGACTGGGTTAAGAGATGCCCAGATAGTTGGCAAAATATTATTTCTGGGTGTAGCTGTGAGGTTATTTCCAGAAGAGGTTACCATTTCAATCCGTAGACTTAGTAAAGATCTGCCCTGATCAATGTGGGTGGGCACCATACAATCCATCAAGGGCCCGAATAGTATAAAGGCAGAGGAAGGGTGGATTCTGTCTGTCTCTTCGCAAGCTGGTTCATCTCCTTCTGCCCTCAGACATTAGGGCCCCTGGTTCTTGAGCCTTTGGACTCAAATTGGGAGCTATAGCATCAAGTCCCCTGGTTCTCAGGCCTTCGGACGTGGACTGAATTATACCACTGGCTTTCAGTGATATGATTCAGTTTGAAGACAGCAGATTGTGGGATTTCTCAGCCTCTACAATCACGTGAAGCAATTCCTAATTCACATATAAATAAATAAATACATATGCAATGGTTCTATTTCTCTGGATAACCCTAATAAAACAGTCATGTGCCAGTGTGTACATAAAACCATAGGATAAAAAATGTCAGCCAATATCATTATTATTCTGAGAGCTCTAATCGTATTTAATACTAACTAGTTACATTAAAACAAACTCAATTATTTTATTGAATGAATTAAAAGTTCAGTAAATTTCAAGATTGAACACCAATCTTCTCAAGAATTTTGTACTTGTCAATGCCCACTGTGATACCAAGCCCCTAATGGTGCACATTTGCTTATTACCACCACTTGCAGTAGTCACCGAAAAGCAATGAATTGCAGTAAAAACCCTGTGATAACATGCCTCATGATGATGCTAATTGATTGGCTATTTTTTCCCAATCCTCATTCTCAAAAGAGGTGGGCTAATGTTCTTATCTTCCACAGTAGGGAGGGCAGAGAAAAGAAAGAACTGAATGTCCAGTATATATGCGTTTGTAATAATCACTCCATTTCGTACAGCTAATAATAAAAAAGGTTTTCTCCCTTTTTATCATACAGTGACTACTAGACTGACCAAAAAGTGTTTTTTATTGTCCTTGCAGTCATGAGCCTCTGCATTTTATGCAATTGAATTTGGGGGGACCATATTTATAGCATTATGGCAGGGTTTACTGTGCTTAATCTCCCTGGACCTTTCATTGACCAAGACAGCAACCTATCTAGATTATAGTTATCTCATATATAAAATAAAAACTTGAGCACCTTATGAATGATGATCTTCATACATGAATGTTTCCTTTTCTCTCATGACCTTGGCAGACATGACCCTGGGTAATAGTCTTGGAGTCCTTCTCATCACTGTTTGCCAATAAACAAAATATAATCAACTTGGGATGAACTATAAATTATATTTGCCATACCTGGACTAGATCACTTACACCTATTCTGCAAGTTCTAAGTTTTATAAGTAACATACGAACAAGAGTCATAAACACATAGCCCTACTCAGAAAAGCCAGCTCAAGATCCGTGATTTACATAGACTTTCTTTGGCTGATGCCATGTGTAGAGAGGGCTGCCAACCAGTCACCTTGGCCACAGCTCATACTCAAGGTAGAATGCATAAATTGAAAGCAATTACCTACAAGATGGATGCAAGGAAAGCCAGCCTTCACTGAGACTACCCTGTTGGTCATTGAATCTTCTCTTTGGGGAATTATAAATAGGAGGCACATGGAGAAAAAGTTCGTCAACTTAAGATCAAGTTAGACCCCATATAATTAAAAACACTGAGCTATTGTTCTACTTCTCCAGAAGGCTCCTCTACAACTTAGTAAAAAACAACAACAACAACAAAACCAGGGGTATGACATGTTCTAAGAAGGCACAGTTTGGGTTAGAAGACTGGAGTTCAAAGTTGTGCTTTTCCTTTACAATTTTTTTAAGCAATCTTCTTCATCCACACCTCTTCATTTCTACTTTATCTAGTGGAGGATTGATAATGGCTCTCTCAAATGTTTGCTGAGGGCTAAAATTTAGCTGTGTAAAGCAGGACCTAGCATAGTCCTGACACGTGCCAGCATTTTAAGTGCTGTAGCCATTTGTAGTGGGTCACTCAGGTAGCACATGCAGGAGTCAACAATTAACTTTGAGATTTGCCCAGTGAGGGACTTTGGGATGGTAATGTTGCCACCGAAGATAGGAAACACTAATTTCCATTCCATAGCAACACATGTCAAAGGGAAACAATATTAAGTGAACTATCAGAGAACGGAAATTGTTAAGCTTCAAGAGACTTCCAGAAATCATCCGTCCATGTCTCTGCCTTATGTAGGTAAACAATTCAGAACAAATAGTTGCCTCTTTTCCTCTTTGAGGTCACTAGGGAAAGAAAATAAGTAGATTCCGGTACATTCTATATCAGTGTTTGATCCCTTTACGGTGCTGAAGATTTTCATTATAGCCAGCTGTGATCTTTCCTGCTTTAATGTAAGCCTTTTTCATTATACTCTGCCCTTTGCTAATAGAAAACTTGTTCAGTTTCATGGAACTAAAACTCCTAGTGTCTACACTTTGCAATCTCTTCCAAAAGCAAACCAATATTATTTCTATTTTTTCCATAGCATCTTTTTCCAGTCCGTTAATCATCGTTTTCATTCTTTCTTGAAATGTCTTCCTTTTTCCTGCATTTTTTAAAGAAATGACAATGATGAAAATTACTTGAGTACTTTGGAAAATCAACTTTCTTCTCATTTAACTTGTTACATTCTCTTCCTCTGCCCTGTCCAAACATAGCAAAACAATTATTTAACACTGACATTTTACTCCCTGGGAAGCTTGAATTTTGAATAATTCGCTATTAAATTACCATGTACAAAAAGATAAAAAATATTTGGAACAAGTTTTTAAATCTCCTCCTCCAACTATTTACAGTCTAATAATAATAACACTCGGAGATACTGATTCTGAGACCAGGCTGAAGACATTACAGGTGCAGAAATGTAAGGTGCTAAATCAGCTTCTTGTTTTTGATCTGCGGTCTTCATAATGAACCTCACATTTTTTGTAGTTTCTTAAGAAGCAAACGCTGAACTGAATACAGAATTTAAAAAATGAAGGCTAAAAATATTGAACTGCTGATTGACAGTTGCAACCTTGAGATGTGAAGTTCAGACTGCATGAAATGGAAAGCACTGGGCATTGTGGCTGTAGCACAGAACATGAGATCCCTGAAACAATGTGAGCAGCCTTCAAAGAGAGATTCCGAATGGATGGATAAAATCTCTTTTAGGGAGAGTTGGACACCAAAAGGAATACAGGATACTCAATAACTGTGCTCCCCCAAGGCCCACTAACAGAAAATGGAATAAAGAAATTCAGTTGTTTTTTTCAGAACAAGCTTAATTAAAGTTTCCTCAAAATCTGGCCTTCTGGAGGAGAGGGGTGAAAAAATAAAGAGTAGAGTTTTGATACAATCTGAAAATCTGTTTTTTTCTCAATCTTTCACCTGAGGCTAAAAAAAAGAAAAAAGAGCAATTATTTTCTTTTATCTTCCCCGCTCTGCTTCTTGCACATGTGGTTCTCATTAAATCTTTTTTCCCCAAAAAACATCTTATTTGACTGATGTATTTGCTCGAGGCTTAATCTGTGTTTTTCCCTCGTAAATGAATGGCATTGTGTCCAATACACCTGCTGTGATGGAGAATATCACACTTGCCTGCTTCTCCACAATGCAGTTACGGGCTATCAAAATTATCTCAGAGGAGACAGGTTTCCCTTATCTAAGGATGATGAACTGTCCCTGATGAGTAAAACACCTTATAACTATTTTTAAAGATCCCTCTGCAATATTCAAATAGTTCTGAATAAAGAAAAATAAATCTGAGTTCAGCCCTTTTAAAGAAAAAGAAACAGCTAGAAATCATTAGTGAAGCCAGGCTCTAAACCTGCAGAGTTTGGTAATGAAGTGATCTATGGCTGTGTCGTGCAAAGAACTCCCCCAAGAGATCTGAACTTCTGAGGAGTCCTGGAGACTGCTGAGTCAACTATGGCCACTGGAATGCAGCCAAGATGCTCTCCTGATTGGAAGTCAAAGTTGTTTACAAGAGAGATGGGACTTTAGGGGAAAAGGTGGTTGTTTGTTGTTCGACTTTTCACTAACATAAACAAAAACCTTAAAGCAGAGGCTCTCTGGGAGTCTTTCTAAGCTGCCCTCACCCTCATCTTCCAAGGTGAAGCCTCCTTTCCCACAACCTTCACCTCCCTCAAATAGTGAAATAAGCACTCCTGGGGCAAATAGTGAGGCCGTAAGGGTTAGTGCTTTTCTCTTTTTTAAATCCCTCCGTTCCCTTCTTCTTAAGCCCTTTGGAGCATCCAATGAAGGCTTTGCCTATCTTCTCTGTAATCAGATGCCGAAAGAAATAATATCAATTATTTTAAACTTTTAATCACTATAGTGATTTTACTTTAGTATAGAATGAATATCCTGAGTGACTGCTTCTAGGCACTTATATTTTTTAAATTGTGTTATGCATAAATACAATTGAAAGCTTTTTGGTTTGAGGGGTCAAAAGGCTTTCCCTGAATTCTTACTGTAGTTTCTAATACTGAATTCTGTCTTGAATAAGAAAGCAAAAAGGACACTTCCTCTCTTAAAAACAGGAAGCTGGCCAACAACCTGACTGGGGCTCAGGAGGACCTATTTCCCAGTGCATGCGTTCTTTAAAGGCAAAGACCATTATCTCATTTCGTCTTGTATTTCCAATTGTAAGAAGTAAGCCTCTGAACGTTTTAAAAAATGTTCTCTTGTAAAATTAATTTTATTGAGGGATGGCAAATATCACTTACCTTAGACTCACTACAAAACTGACCTTTCGTCTATTTGTTTAGCTCAGATATGTCTCTATTGAGAAAGCCTAAGATATATTTGTCTTATAACTAGAATAAAAATTAAATTTCTATTCAATAAGCATTCCCAAGGCCCCATGACACAGTAGAAACTCAACAGATCTACCAGATAGGGTTTCTCTACTCCAGGATAGCAAAAATCAACTATTTCACTTATCATTATCTCCTATCCTAGAGCTCGCAATTTGAAAAGTTTTGTCTACAAAAATGTACTTATTAAGAAATAATTCATTTTCCCTTTTCATTAATCTGACAAATACAGCTGCTGATGATCAGAACTCTGTATATATCGAGATAAGTACATTACAGCAAGGGAGTTATATAATTCCAGCCCAAAGCAAAGACATTTGACATTTTAATTAGTCTGTGGGATACTATTGGGAATAAATGTATAATTCCACTGAGATTTTTCAAATCATCAAAAAGCACTTATAGACCACCATTGTATGGAACACCTAGTTAAAGGTGGAGCCCAGGGCTCTCTCTCCCTCTCTTCTTTTCTTTATCCCCCAGAATTTCTCTCTTTTTAAGTGCTGTTCTTCTAAAATACTCATGAAACGTACTTGTTCATCAAGCTGGTAACGTCTTATTCACTTCATTCCCCATGTTCTGATTCTTATTTCCCAGTATTCACTTGGGCTCCTAGCGTGGTAATAACACCCCCAGTTTAGCTCCAGCTACGCTCCATGCTTCTGAACTATCCCCACAGAGAAAGACATCTGTTAACTTGCCTTGCAGGTAGGTGGCTCTGCCAAGGATGCCCAAGCAATACACTCTGGTTGGAACACATCTTTGAAATACAAAGTTTTATTAATTCTGCAGGGGAAATACAGTTAGTTGGTCCCAAGAATAAAATGGTTGGTTTAAGGATGTTTTTCCTTTCATTTTCTCTTCTTACCTATTCAGACGCAGAAGAGGAAACTTTGTATTAGCAGAATATTGGTTGATTAATTACACCCTGTATGTTTTAAATTGTTTGACCTGAGGTTATATACTTAAAATCTGACACAGTCACAATGTAAAGAAGGAGTGGATAAGGGTAGTTCCTTCGCCCTCCTAGGAAAGGGGGAAAAGGCTCTTCTGTTCCAAGATAAGCATTTATAGAATACATTTAACCTGCATATGAGACTCTCTCTAAAACGCTGTTTTTAATCATAAATTATTGAAAGACTAGGATATTTGACCACGTTGAAATGACATCCAGCCTATCCAACTGTCTGAAATCTGCTTATAGAATTGCCTTACTTTTTTCATCAGGAAAAAATATTTCAGAGACAACTCTATTTGTTGCTCTAAGTGAAAAGGGTCTCAGATGACATGCCTGTAATTATCGTCATACCATCCATTAACATTTTCTCTTTAAAATACATTAGTTGCTTCAGCCAGCCCTTGCCTTCCCTCTTCTCGGATACCCATTTGCCTGGGATCAGCAAGTGTAAGAGTTCACTCTCCACTGGCCCACTCTGTACCTCCCTGTGCTTGTCAAATGGCTGGAATCTCCTTTCCCAACAAGCCAAAGAGGCCAGGGCATGCATGTCCCCCATCAGGGCTATGTGCACACCTCATTGAAAGAGGAAATGAAAGACAAAACAAATGAATTATTAATACTTACAAGATTCAGAGGAAAACAAAGGTTCTGTTAAGCTTCAGAGGAAAAACACCCAGCATCAGCACATCTTCGTCAAGACAAGGTTCTTTTCCAACGTTCAATATCCGTTAGCTCAGTTCTCAAAAGCCTATAAATCCAAGGCAGGTGTCATCTGTGGTAAAACTCTAGCCAATACTTTAAAGTAATTGTATAGAGGTTTGACGACACTGAGTCTCCTCTCGGAGACTTCTACATAGATTTATCACAGCAGGCCATGACAGGAGGTAGATTTGCTGCCTCTCCTAAAAGAACAGTGTGGCGCCATGAGGCCATTTTTCTCAGGCTACTCCTGAGCTAAGCCCTTAGGGCTGGGTCGCCTGCTCTCTGCGTTCGGCGGTGGAGTGCAGGGTCTAGACTCCGCTGCAAGTCTGCTGTCTCACTCACCCTTACCAATGAGATGTAGTCACACCACTATTTTGCCTAAGCTGTCTGTTCCTTGGTGGAAAAGTTGAAACAAGTCAGACACCCCTCTATCAGAACATGGACATCACATCAAAGCTTCCTGTCTGTGTCATTACACAGCTTCTCCTGGGAGTCTCCCTGTCAGACTCTGTCAGATTCCTCACCTTCTGAATGGGCTCTAGAAACCACCCAAGGAAACTTTTGTTACATAGATCCTTGTCTTTGTGTCAGAAAAGCTGACCTGATCCCCGATTCCCAGCCCCCTGGCCTCTAGGGCCCTGCAGGGACATCTTGCTCTTCCTGGTCTGGGCTTCTGTGATTCACCACCCACAAGAGCCCGAGCAACATGGGGACTCCACCCTGCCCCAGACAGTGATGCCACTTCTCCTCTGCTGTATGGATTTGCCTAGAGATAACGTAATTCCTCACTCCCACGGTTAACTGGAATGATTCAAATATTTTGCCAAATAGTATATTTGAGTAGCTACCACCAAATTAGAAGTTTCCTTAGGTAAGACTCAATGTCCTTTTAGCCAGTATTACCTTAAAGTACCTTGAATGTTGGTTGAATTTAACCAAAACAAATATTTCCGGTTTTAAGTGTTTAAAAACTGTTCAGTCCAGTTGGAACTGCTTCAGTGTGAAGGAATGTGGGTGATGTAGGACACAGGTTCCCAGTGTGTGTACAAACCAGCAGCAGGGAGCCAGAAGGACGTTTCTTCACCTCCTAGGATCACTTCCTAGTGCACAGGCTTCCCCTTATGAGAACACTTTCCCGCCCCTTACAAGAATCTCTGCCTAAGAGACATTACTGAAGGCAGCATGCTATGTCTGTGCACATTAAAAGAGAGAAAACAGGAAGACTTTGAGAGCCACTCATCTTCTGATGGACGATCCGAAAGAGCTGGCAGCAAAAACCAGGCACCAGGAGATGTGACGTTCGATCGCAATGGGATTTATCACCAGCCCGCAAATGTTGACCTGAAATGGAGCATAATAGGGCAGGTTGTAAAGAACAGAGAAGCACCACGTCACCCTGTGTGCAAAGCCAGGGGCCCTGGCAGCCAGTCACTGCAGCCAGCAGGCCAGGCTATAGGGAAAGGTACATTTTAATGAATGATAAACTAAGAGTGACAATCTCTGCAGGGGTGATGCTGATGTCATCTGCCTCAACTGTACAAACAAAGTGAAAGTTTAGGACCCACTCCCTAATAGAGAGAAAGAAAACAAGTCTTTGAGGATTTGGAAAGACCAGTGCAGTGAATGTGATCCTGCCTGCCAGTGTGCATGCTAAAGACTCACAGAATAAACCAAGGGTTCTCTGGCTCATTCTCACTCTCCAAAACCCTTTAAGCTTCAACAGGTCAGTTTCTCTAGGCTCTTTTCTAAGATGCACAGGCAAACACTCACACCACACCCACACCGTTTACACACAGAGTCTGAACCAAAAGTCCCCCTTCTGTGCTCCCCATCAACACCTAAAGTCACCTGGAGGTTACCTGTCTGACTCCCCCATGCACCATGAGGCCAGTGAACAGACAATATGCTTTTTATATATAAGCATGTGTTTATTTAAAGCCATTCATTTAAAATTTTTGTATTTTTGGCTCGTCGCCTGCGGTTCAACGGACTAGGGCGCCAGCCACATACACCTGAGCTGGCGGGTTCGAATCCAGCCCAGGCCCGCCAAACAACAATGACGGCTGCAACCAAAAAATGGCCAGGCGTTGTGGTGGGCACCTGTAGTCCCAGCTATTTGGGAGGCGGGGGCAGGAGACTTGCTTGAGCCCAGGAATTGGAGGTTGCTGTGAGCTGTGATGCCACGGCACTCTATCCAGGGTGACAGCTTGAGGCTCTCTCTCAAAAAAATAAATAAATAAATAAAATTTTCGTATTTTTAAGTATTGATAAAGTTGGATAAAAGTTGAAAATATTATTGAAATAATTACTACTTAAAGATTGATACATGACTATTTGTGTTCAGTGTTATTTATAACAGCAAAAAAATAAAATAGAAACAAGCAGAATGTAAAGTAACTAGACCGTGAGCTCCGTGAAGGCAGGAACTTTTCCTTGGTCACTGAAATATCCCCAGCATCCAGAATAGTGCCTGATACAAAACAATTCTTCAATAAACACTAACTGAACAAGTGTGTAATGTTGAAGAGACAAACCAATTTGTAGCACTAAAATGAAATATTAGCAAACACTTTAAATTTTCCTTTCAAGCGTATATAAAGACATGAGGAAATCAAATAGCTTTTGAAGTCCTGTCCAGTCCCAAATGTTAAAGGTTAGTTACATGACTGATAGACACACAAATGGACAGGCAATATAATAACTTGTCAGAAGCAGCTATTCCTTGGTGTAAGGTCACGGGTGGTTTGGGTTTCTTCTTACATTCTGTTATAAGCTCTAAGTTGCCTTAAAAAGTTTCATGTTACTTTTTCAAATCAGAATGAAAACATGAATAAAAAATATGTTTTATAAACTTTGATATCAAGTAGGTAGGGCTCAGAGTCTTGATTCTTCTTTGACAACCATACATGGAGCACCCTTGTACCTCTGTAGACCTGAGTTGGGCACAAAGTCTTTTTCCCCCACCCCCATGTCCTACATTGATTTGCATCTGAAAAGTTAGTCTTCATGTTAACTCCCTGCCTGACACTCCTGTCACAGAACCTAAACCACAAGTAACGGAAAGCACCTGTACCCTGCTCTGTCCCTCTTGGACATACTTTTCCGAAAAAATAATCCTGCTCACCCCTATCTCCACAGATAGGAGTAAGTCAGAGTTAGGGTTAGGGTTAGCACCATTTGGGGAATCCCCTTAGTATTATGTCCTGCCTCGTAGGATTAGTCCTCTTAGAGGCAGTGATTGCCTCAACCTGCCTGAACTCCTGTTTCCCTTGACAACAGGGCCACCTTTATGGTTGGTTCTCTTCCTAGCCTAACTTACTCTCTGACCACTCCATTAAGGTCCCCAAATGGCTCAAGCCAATGCTCACTCCCTTTCTGACACCACATCAAGAGCTACATGGGCAGAGCAATATGTGCATGACCCCAATATCTTCCAATCCTCTGTTCTATTTTTTATTATATACAACAATAATGAGATGACTTTGAGAACAGAACAATATATTATAACATATTAAACGATTTGCTGCTATCACATGCATGTCAAATAAGACTTAAGTACAATGTCAAGTCGGCTCATCCCTAAGAGAAATGAGGCCCTGTCAATTAGGTAGAGAATTCAGATTATCTTTTATTGATCTCTTTGAGCAGCTCAAGCCAAGGGGAAGTTTTAGGAGATAATTACAATTCATCAGATCTAAAGGAAGATGATTTACATGTGAAACTAAAAGTTCTATGCAATAATTACTTAGCATTATAAGAAATAGACGCAGAGAAAATAAAAGTGTTCTAAGATGTAGAGAGTCTGGTAAGAAGAAGATGTGTATTTGGCACTGTGGAGGTGAGAAGATGCTGTTCTTTAAAGTTTATGAAAATAGGTAAACATTAGCTTATAATGAGTTTCTGTGATAAAGTGTTGACTAAAGTTATGTTTACTGCCCTTTCAGACATTATCAGAAAGCCTTTTCCTAAGATTAAGTGGAAATCAAAGGTGACAAGCTATTATCTGTTACATGAAGTTCCAGGCCCATTTTGAAAGACAGAAGGGAAGAATATTAGTAAAACAGATTAAATATAAAGTTATTAAGTTGCTGCCAATATATATGAGGTTGGGTGATAAGCAAACCTTAAGTCTCAAACTAATATTATTTTTTTCTAGAACATCATTTGATATCAGAGACAGGCAGAAAAATAAGCTTTTTATCCCTGAAAACCCCTGTCAAGAAACTCACCTTAACTCTTCACTCGTCTGAGACAGAACACATTTAAAATAGCAGTTTGTCCCTTCTTGCTTAACAGAAATGACGTGTCCCTAAGGGCAAATGGGAGGGTTCTGGACCAAAACCCCCTAGGGACCCCTCTTGTGCTTGACTCTCCACCCTGCGGTAACATCAGAGGGAGGCCTCAGGTGTATGGTCAGGTAGACTGCAGTGTAAGTTCATTCTTTCAGATCCAGACACACAGAATTAGGAACAGTACACCTTGTCTGCACCCTGAGTGGTATCCCTTTGGACTAAACCGTTGTTGTATGTGAACTTGCATAATTCACTTCCAATTGACATGGAAAGGAAAAATTGATTATTCTGGAATAACATGTTATTTATTTAATACAGCTACCAAGATGTTAATTGTTTCCAAATAGCTAGAAGAGTGCTGTTTTATTACTGATAAAGTAAGGAAATAAAGGACTAGCTCTGTGCATGTGAAAAAGCCCACCTTAGCATTTTGTCTTCGGCTGCCTCTGTGATGATAATTCTCCATAAGGGAAATGGTGGTGGGATAGTTTTTCATTATGTAAGACTATACATTTCAGAACATTCAGCATCCCTTTCCTCACCAACTGAATGCTAGTATTTCTCCCAGGCAGAATGATATTCCAAAGGGCCTTGATCTTTCCTGAATGTCCCCTAGGGTTAATATTGGTTCCCATTTGAGAACCAGCGATGAATAATTAGGTTTATTTCAGACATTGTACCCAGGACTTGGGCTCCTTGCTTCCTTTTTTAAACAAAAAAATAAACTTTTTTAATTTCAAAATAAAATTAGAAGTAGATCAAGTATAAAAACCAAAGCAAATTTGAAATATACACAACTACTAATAATGAATTACTAAAGTTTAACAAACCTAAATTTGTTGATTTCTTTTCCTTCCTTTAACAGAAAGCTGAAATCAGTCATCTAGAGATTGATTTTTTTCACCCAAAGTTTGTCTCAGGCTTTTTATACAGACTCTTGTCCCTGGGTGGCACCTGTGGCTCAGTGGGTAGGGCACTGGCCCCATATACCGAGGGTGGTGGGTTCAAACCTGGCCCCTGCCAAACTGCAACAAAAAATAGCCGGGCATTGTGGTGGGTGCCTGTAGTCCCGGTTACTTGGAAGGCTAAGGCAAGAGAATTGCCCAAGACCAGGAGTTGGGGGTTGCTGTGAGCTGTGATGCCACAGCACCCTACCAAGAGCAATAAAGTGAGAGTCTGTCTCTAAAAAAAAAAAAACACTGTCGTCCCAGATGACAAGTGACAGAAGTTGAATGGCTGCACCAGGAAATCCAAAAGTATCAGCTGAGACTTAGCTCATTGTGAGAGAGGATTAAGTACCAACTGAAAACAGAAGCAAGAAAGTGATCGACTACAGAACTGCAGGGGGAAAAGAAATCCAGGTATACAGATTGCTACCTAGAATATTCTGCCCCTAGATGTTTGCACTCCCATGTCATACACCATGAGAAATAGTGTATGCTGTGAACTAAGAGCCAGCCTCCTGCGTTTAATTCTAGTTTTGCCAATTACTAGCTAGCATTCTTGGACAAGTCGTTTAATTGCTCTGAGCCTTACTTCATTCATCTACAAAATGAGAGCATTAAGAGTAATTAATAGTAATAATAGTACTAAGAATTACATAAGTAACTGTGTGTCAAGTGCATAGAACAATGACTGAGTCATTATGAGCACTTAATAAATGCTGACTCTTATAATAAGATGATGATTAGAGTTTTTCCTGAGACAACAGGATAGAGAAGATATGAAATTCTAAGTGAGATACTAGATCAAAATACGAACATTTTAAGAGAAATAAGTTCACAACTGACCATGTAAAATAGTCAATAGAATATGCTAGGGGAAAGAGGGTTTGTAAGGTGATTCTCTTTGGAGCAAGATGTCCTGTGAGCCCCATCTCTCCCAACTGGGAAATGGAGAGGAAAGGTACCCCTTGATGGTCAGCCTAGGTCTACTGGGAGATCTTCGTTTGCAACCCTTAGATAGGTGCATAATGGACAGATATGATTCTTATCTGGGAAGTCTAAAAGCAAGAGATGAACTTCACTGGGCCCATCAGTGACAGAGCCAGAACCAAGCTACTTAGTTAGCTTTACCTCACTTTCTCCTAGTTTACTGGGCATAAGTTACCCATGGACTATAAGGCCTTGCAGGAGACATTTAGGCTATGAATGGCAGAGTTGTTCAGCTAAAGATAAATATGTATCACTGAGAGCTGGCATGAAAAAAATCCAGCAAGAAACCACTGAAGTGAAGGGCTGAAACAGCACCCAAGAGATGGTTAGCTTTTTAATATATATATTTATTGCAGTAAGAGCACTTGACACGAGATCTAACTACCATCTCTTAACAAATTTTTAAGTGTACGTCACTCTTATATATATATTGTATATATAAAATGTTGTATAGCTGATCTGTAAAGCTTATTTATCTTATCTAACTGAAACCCATTGGTTAATAACTCCCCATCCTATCCCGGTCCCTAAAACCATCATTCTCCTCTTTGATTCTATAAAGTTTACTATTGTAGAAACCACATGTAAGTGGAATCACACAGATTTGTCTTTCTGTGACTCATTTATTTCACCAAGAATAATGTTCTCCAGATTCATCCATGTTGTCACATATGAGAAGATTTTCTTCCTTATTTAAGGATAAATAATATTTCACTCTAAATATGATGGGCTTTAATCATCTACCAGAAACAAAAAAACGGTCAAGAAGTCAATCTATCAATATCTGCCCTATATCTTTATCTCTTCTGCTGACTTCACCCTTAGCTACTTTGATCCAGGCTGAGAACAAAACAATAGCCATGCATGGTGAAGGAAATAAATTTTTATTTATCTTTATTCTTATTTCTCTTTAAAAAGAGAAATAAAAAGCTGACTACTACCACCACTATGCTACTTCCCAGATGCCCTAACATGCATAAAAGATAAATAAACATTTGAAGGTGGGTTTAAATGGATATTTATGGCCATATTAATATCTAGGAGTAAATATTCTAATTACAGAATTGAGATTACATTTGCAGCATTATCTAAGAGAATACAGGAAAGTCATTCAACCTGCCTAAGTATACAGAATCAAGGAAAGATTACTTTCAGAAAATACAATTTTTTAAAAATAGCAATGACAAAAAACAAATTTTCATTTTGATTACTTTATGAGTCACAATTATTAACAGTATCCCTTATACTATTTTTATTATTCTCAGACTACCCAATCTAAATTAGTCACTGTGATATGACAGTCATTGTTTACTCTATCGGTATTTTCTTCATAGCAATGATCCAAGATGATACTACCTTATATATTCATTTCCTTCCTTCTTTAGTGTCTTTCACCATACACTAGAAGGCAGGCTCCTTAATAGTAGACACTTTGTCTATCTGATTCTCTGCTATATCACAGCACCTAGAATATAACCAGAGGCAGCATGGATGCTCAATAATCATTTATTCAGTGAATGAATCTTGATCATGTGATTAACTTCAGTGCTCTTTCAATCAACTTCATTGCTTCAATTATTATACATTTTTGTATCTAATGATTGCAAGCTCATCATCCCAAATCTGAAGACCAAAAAGTCCTTTATCAAGCAATGCAAAGATCAGACAGTAAGCATAACTTATTTATGCATAAACCACAAGATGGGGAAAAGGAATGGGGAATATGAGCTTTGATGGGAAAAAAGAGAGAGTCTAAAGTTAAAAAAAAAATGAGGCACGTCTGGATCAATAATAAGGCTGACTGAGTACTGTAGTTAATGCATTCAGAAGCTTAGCTGTCTTCCCTCCCTCATATATAACTCAACAACCTCAATACAGTGCTCCTTCCCATCAACCTCCATCTAGCTTTCACCAACATGGCAATCCCATCTACCACTGTAGTGGCACCTAAAGATCTCCACACAATCAATCAACTGTATATTAACATAAGCCAAATAAAACATAGCTTATCCCAAATTGCCTTCTACAAAGAATTGCTTAGAAAAAAATACGAATTTCTCTTCTGTAAAGAAAACTTGTCTCCCAGGTTTTAATTCCTCAAGCAAAAAGAGCCTTATTTATTCATAGACATAAGGGTACAGTATATTTTGCTTCTACCTTGAAGGGAAAACTGTGATAGCAATTTCTCTTCAGCCATAAACAAATAAGAAAAAATACAACAAACAATGTTTTATACATTGTACAACAGGAATCTCAGGGCAATGAGGGTTTAAATAAGTGAACCTCACAATGCCTCAGCTTACTGTCGAGAGACAGAGTTCACAACTCAGGGAGAGAAACCAAAAACATAGACCTATTGTCTCATTAAATTGAGGACACAGAGACTGAAGTACAGAAAGGCCAAGATAGCTAGAATTTGCACAACAGAGAATTCAAGAGGAGGAAGATACACATAAAGAAAGAGAGCTCTGAATGTCTGAAGAGGAGTTCCTAGATAAATACGTATTAATGCTCACATGAGAAGAAAACTCCTGAGGTCAGAAAAGAGCCACCAAAAAGCAATTGGTTGAACAATCCTAGAGTTTACATAGGACTGAGAATGATATGTGACCCCACCAACCAAAGTGTAATATATGGGGCATTGGTTAGAGGTCAAAGAAGGATTATGCCTTAATCATTGGACTAAATTAATTCCATAATAAGGGTTGTCCTAAAGCTGTCTTAACAAAGCTTAAAAGCAACACTTAAAAAGATAAAACCTCTCCATGAGTTACTGAACTACATATGTGAATAAAATCTAACACTATTTTAAGGAAACATGACAAAACCTATCACCCAACAATGTAAAAATTATATCAAACTTCTGATCAAAATTTATAGGCGTGTAAGAAAACAGGAAAGTTTACTCTATGTCTCAGGTAGATATTAATTCATAGAAATAGGTCCAGAAATAACACAGAGGATGGAATGAGTAAATAAGGGCTTTAAAATAACTATTACAAATTGTATAAATATATTGACATGACAAAAGTTAAGTGAAAGATACAGAAAGACACAAGTGGACAAAAAGACACAACTTCTAAAGATGAAACACACAATAACCAAAATAAAAAATACATTGGATGGGATTACCAGCAGATTAGACAAGCTAAGTGAACTTGAAGGGAAAGAAAGGAAGGAAGAAAGGAAAGAAGGAAGGAAGGAAGGAAGGGAGGGAGGGAGGGAGGGAGGGAGGGAGGGAGGAGATAAGGGAAGGGGGAAGAAAAGAAAATCCAAAATGAAATATGGAGGAAAAAAATGGAAAAATACCAATGCTCTGTGAGATGTGAGACAATATTAAACAATCTAATGTGTAACTGGAGTTTCAGAAAAGGGGCAAGGAATAGAAAATACATAAAGAAATAATGATCACATTTTTTCCAAACTTAATGACAACTATAATTCACAGATCCAAGAAGCTTGATAAATCTAAGGGAAAAGAAATTTAAAAAACAACAAAGAGCTCATCATACTCAAATGGCTTAAATTTAGTACTAAAGACAAAGTTTTAAAAGTACTTTTAAAGTAAGGAGGGGTGAATAAAGATAAAAATGACAGCAGATAACTCATTTAAAAAGCATGAAAATCAGAAAACAATGGAAAGGGATTTCTGAAGTACTTTTACAAATGGTAAACCTTGAGTTCTATAAGGAGTAAAAATATCATTCAGGAATGAGGGTGAGATAAATACTCAGACCAAGAAAATCTGAGATTGTTCATGGCATCAGATTTCTACTGCAAAAACTCTTTTTTTTTTGGCAGTTTTTGGCCAGGGCCTGGTTTGAACCCAACACCTCCGGTATATGGGGCTGGTGCCCTTCTCCTTTGAGCCACAGGTGCTGTCCTGTACTGCAAAAAGTCTTAAAGGAAGTTTTTCATCAGAGGAAAGGAAAATGACAGCAGATGGAAATGTGGAGCTAAACAAAGGAAAGAAGAGCTACAGAAAGGGTTTCCAGTATCCAGTCACTAGACAACACATGGAAGCTGTAATTATAGTTCCAGAAAAACATGAAAACATGATTGTTGTTGGAAACGTAAACACTACAGGTGACAAAAGTTCAAAGATCATGAGGGACAATGGAGAAATGAGTTAGCAGTTTTGATTTTATCTTAGGGAATTGGGAAAGAAACAATATTGTCTAAAGTGATGGGTGGATCAGGAAGTAGAAGTTCAAGTTTATTATTTGCAATTATAAATGCAATGTATTATATATACATATCTGCACACATACCAGTTTGAATAAGAAGAGAAGGAAAGGATATTGTAAAACTTATACATGGTCTAAATTCTTTCTCTTTTATATTAACAAGTCAGTAGAAAAATGTTTGAATTTTTTAAATCAATAAATGTTTATGTATATATGTTTATATTTATGTCTATAAAGGTATATATATGTGTATACACATATACATGCATACACTAATATAAAATTCAGTGTTATAGAGGTAACTTCAAATAATCCAAAACAGGAATAGGGTATGAGAATGAGCATTAGAGTGTAGTAAAAGACTTTTAACTTTAATTTTCATCTTCCTATCTTGCTTGAATTTTTATCACTATGAACATAAATACAACATATAATATTTATAATTACTTTTTTTTTTTGGAGACAGAGTCTTACTTTGTTGCTGCTAGTAGAGTTCTACGGCATCACAGCTCACAGCAACCTCAAACTCTTGGGCTCAAGAAATTCTCTTATTGGGCAGTGCCTGTGGTTCAAAGGAGTAGGGCACTGGCCCCATATGCCAGAGGTGCCAGGTTCAAACCCAGCCCCGGCCAAAAACTGCAAAAGAAAGAAAGAAAGAAAGAAAGAAAGAAAGAAAGAAAGAAAGAAAGAAAGAAAGAAAGAAAGAAAGAAAGAAAGAAAGAAAGAAAGAAAGAAAGAAAGAAAGAAAGAAATTCTCTTATCTCAGCCTCTCAACAGCCACAACACCCAGCTATTTTTAGAGATGAGGTTCTCGCTTTGGCTCAGGCTGGTCTCGAACTGGTGAGCTCAGATTGCCTGCCTCGGCCTTCCAGAGTGCTAGGATTACAGGCATGAGCCACCACACCCAGCCTATAATTACATTTTTTAAACTCAAAGCCCACACGAAGTAAGGATCTTACTTTATGAAATAAAAAAGTATGTAAATCCCATAAAAAGAATGAGAAAATGACATCAATGATACACATACAAGAAACAAAAATAAAATAACCTATACAATGTTTATTAAATTAAAATATTCAAACAGATGAAAATAAAATCAAAGTAAGTGATGTCTCTGCATAACAACCTTCACTGAAGCAATGCATTTAAAAAACAGCAATAAATGCTCAAGATAAGATAGCCAAACAGGACTTTAATTTCATAACTGATGAAAATGTAAAATAGCACAAGTATTCTGAAGAACAATTATAGACATTTATAACAAAATGACAAAAACAGTTTTCTTCTCATATATGACTCCTCTGGGACTTATACTGAAAGGAAGTAAGTGAATAATAAAAAACTAATATGAAGTATTTCATTTGCTGCAGAATTTCAGGAAAGGCACACAGGTTTAATAAATTTTGCTTTTTAATAACCATAAAAATACACTATAAACAGAAACAATACTTATGAAAATGTGTTTAGATACCGAATCTTAGCTTTAACTTAATAAAAAAAAAAATGAAAGCTTGGAGAAGCATTATGGAAAAAAATTCAAGACTCATAAGCATGAAATAAAAGCAATTTCACTCTCCTTCTTTATACAAAAAAAAAATCAGAAAAGTAATATAAATAGCAATAAAATCACCTGAACTATAATAAAATCAATAAGGCTAAAATGAATCTTTTAGGTTTCTGAAGTTTAGCAAGCACCAGTGATTAGAGTTGTTTTAAAAATTGCATAGAACTTTGTATGTTAATTTTTCTAACTTCTAATAAAAAAATTTACAAAACATTTTTCAAAGAATACTTTAAACAAATGGCTCTGAAACACGCATTTTAGCATTAAAAGCTCCTTTTAAGCTGTGATCGACCTAAAATGCTTAAATGTGTTTAATTCTATGAGGAATTATTAACTGTTTTCCAAGATCCAGACACTAGCAAAGTACAGGAGAGAAACCAGACTAAATAAAGCATTCTAAGATGTTTCTGGTAATTTCTCCAAGCAGTGAATTAGGTTGAAAAACTAAATCAGGTACAGTTTTTTAGATGTAATGAAATATGACCACAGTTTATGAAAATCATCTATAAAAAATGAAAATTAAGGAACAAAATACAAATATAAATCTCCAAGTAGAAACATACCACAGTATATGAAGATGCAAATGGTAAGTCGAACCATAAAAGAGAAACTACCTGATCAGAGGGAAAGAGATAGAAGGAGATTTCTGTTGTCAAATGTATCTCAACTATTTTGCACAAATCAGAGCAAATTTAAGGACCTCTAGGACTGCCTCAGATAAGGTAACCTGGAGCCTCTCTTTACTTTTGGAATATTTGGATATTACTTTTGGAATATCCTCCACTTTGCTCAGAACTGAGCCCCTGCCTCTGAAACAAATTGAACTTTTGTCTTATCGGTGTGTTTTTTCCTTAGAGTTCTTTATCTTTTCAGTTGTCCATGGTCTAAATCACTCCCAATGCTATGGTACAAACAAAAATCATTCTTTCATTCTATATTCATTTACATATTAATTTGACTTTCCGTTTACTCATTCAATAAGTATTCTTTGAATACATGGCACTGTGCTGGTTTGGGGGTACATCTTGGCAAAAATGGGGTCTCTACTCCCACAGAAGTAACAGAGAAAAGCTGACAGTTTATATGATATAGAAAAGGAAATCTGAGGCTTCTTCAAAACAGGCCTTCAAATATCAGATTTTGATAGTGCCATCTCCAACTTCTTGATATAGAGACATGATTGATGTCTAAGGAATACAGGACTCGGCTTGGCGCCTGTGGCTCTATGGGCTAAGGCGCCAGTCACGTACACCTGAGCTGGCAGGTTCGAATCCAGCCCAGGCCAACCAAACAACAATGACGGCTGCAACCAAAAAATGGCTGGGCGTTGTGGCGGGCACCTGTAGTCCCAGCTACTTGAGAGGCAGAGGCAAGAGACTCGCTTGAGCCCAGCAATTGGAGGTTGCTGTGAGCTGTGATGTCACGGCACTCTATCCAGGGTGACAGCTTGAGACTCTGTCTCAAAAAAAAAAAAAAGGAATACAGGACTCAAACTATTCATGTGAATTTTGTCCGAGTCAAAAATACAAATCTGTAGTTGCTAATGATAAGAATAATAGCCATGCTGCTCACACCTTTAATGAAACAAAATGCACCCATAAAAGTCTCTGAGGTAAACAAAGGAATTTTTAAGATAGACACCAACATTGTTTTACACTCAATTAAAAAAAAGTAACTTGAATATAATAACTGACATTTAGTCATAAGAAATATCTCCTCAGATTTACAGGTTAATTAAATTTAGAATTGGATTTTTTTTCAAAACAATATAAACACAGCTGAGACATAAATTATAAATTCAAAGAATATCAAAGATAAAAAAACTGACTTAGACCCAAAGGACCAAACTGACTGACTGACTGACGATTATAGTTCAAGACAAAAGCAGAGTTAGAACTGGAACCTGGGTCTCCCAATATCCAGCATCCTGAGATTTTTATTGTTTTTGTTTTTTTTTAATACACTTCTTCTGTCAAAGGTTAATCTTATTTAAAGACAGGAGAATGAGTTTGCAGTTTCTTTTTTACATTCCTATCTTTTCAAAAATAAATTTCACAAGGTAATACTCATCACTTTACCTTTATACACAAAAGTAAACAAGCAAGGAGGAAAAAGCAAGACCTTCACATCTTATAAAGAGAAATTCAATGATATATTTTTCAAAATTACAATTAATAATGTAAATGGATACAATCATCCATGATAATCAATTAGGATGGAAGGGTTTTAGGACTGAAGTCTACATTCTGTAGGTGAAACACTAAGATTTAACGTCCAGATGACTCAAAAGAGTGTTTTATAGAAATCTTTCATAATTACTAAATCTATAATGGAACTTAATTTCTGTAAATGACTTTTATTTCCAAATTTACTCAAAACGTTCTTACAACTGAGCCTTTGCACTTGAATTTGCAGAGTTCTTTTCTTTACTGGAACTCGTCACTGTGAAGGTCTTTAGTTTCAAGGCTTTCAGGCAAGGTAATTTGTTAGAATCAAACCAAAAAGTTTCAGGCCAAAGAAAACTAGCACTTTTTTTTAAAAGTAGACACTTCCCAATGTAAGGGACACTTCCCTTACAAAGTAGACACTTCCCAATGAAGACTTGAAGGAGGTGAGCAGTTGAATCGTGGGATGTCTAAGGAAGAGCGTTCCATGCAAAGGAAGAGTACAGGGCAAGTCTGAGGGACAGCAGGTGGCCAGTTGGTGGCCAGTGCGTCTCAGGAGCAATGCAGTGGACAACAAGTAAGACAGGCAGCTGAGAGATGACGGGCCAGATCATGCTGGATCCTGTGACTTTGGCTTTGCCCTGAACAGGATGGGGTTTTGAGAAGGGGAGTTTTCATGCTTGCATTTAACAAGATCACCCTGCTGCTGTGCTGGAACTAATCTATAGGAGAACAAGGGAAGCAAGAAAGGAATCACTTAGGAATATATTCTAGTAATCCAGGAAAGAGATGATAATGGCTCAGATGAGTGAGTCATTATAGTGAACAGGTAAGAAATACTTGGACATAATTTGAAGATTTTCTGAAGGACTGGGAGTGTGGGATATGACAGAAAGAGAAAAGCCCAAGATGTCTGCAAGTTTGACAGGAGGATCATTGCCATCATCTGAGTTTGGAAAGGTTACAGATGGAATGGGTAGAGGGAATAGCTGCATGAAAAGATCAAGAGTTTGGTTTTACATAAGCTGAGTTGGAGGTGTTTACTAGACCTCCAAGTAGAAATGCTGAGTAGGTAGTCAGACAAATCTAGAATTTAGGAAAGGGTTCTGGGATGGGGTGTACATTTAAGAGTCATCAACATATAAATATTATTTAAAGCCAAGAATCTATATAAAATCATCAAGGGAATAGATAAACAAAGAAGAGGACCAAGGTCTAAGCCCTGAGACCCCCCCCCAAAATCAAGAAGCTGGGGAGGGAGAAGGAGCAGCCAGCAGGCTGAGAGCAGAGCCAAGACTCACCACACCAAGGAAGGGGGGGGACAAAACAAAATGTGGGCCAACCATGAGAACTGACAAGGTGTTAGATCATTGTGGCTTCTATGAGGACAGTTTTGGTGGAGTTTGTGGAAATGGAAGCCTGATTGCAGTAGTTTAATTAATGGATGAATGGGACAAGAGAACAAGAAAACTATGAATTTTGCTACAAAAGAGAGAAATACACTAGCTGATGGAGGAAATGGAGTCAAGAGAAGATTCTGTTTTATTTAAGAAGAAAAATTAACAGCATATTTAAGTGCTGGTAAAAATAGTCTCTCATAAAGAAAGAGTGCAAGGACACAGAGAGGAGAGAATGAACAATTGGGAGACCAACATCCTTGAGTAAGTAAAAGGAGATGAGACCTTGTGAACGAGTGAACTAAGCCAAGACGCTTCCTGGAGGAAGGGGCAAGAATGCAGAGCGTATGGATGCAGGTATTGGTGGGGAGGTGGGCTTCTATAAATTCTCCTCTGATTGCTTCAGTCTCCTCACCAAAATAAAAGTTTATCACCTGAGAAGGAGAACAGGTAGTGGACAAGGAACCGGTGATGAGAAAGAGTTCTTCCAGGTGAAGGGGGGAGGAAGGGAACCAGGGTTGTGTGGCCCAACAGCCCAGCCACATCAAGATTCCACTTGCAGATTTATGCTCATGAGTTTAAAGGGAGATTGTATGACTGTACGTTACTCTCTAAAGCTTTCCAGTTACATAGCTGCAGGCTTGGAAAGGCAGAGAGATTCTGTTTATCCAGGGTTGCGGCTTTGCCAGCACCAAGTAAGAAGAAACCAGAGAGGTGCAGGGATTTTATGGTGGAATTCACGAGAGTGATTATGATGATGGATGTTGAAATGGAAGCCTGAGAACCAGAATAAATCAAAAGCTGTGCTCATCACACACACTTCTGTTTTTGTCTTAGCTTAGGATTTAAAGGACAAGATCTTATTTTCTACATTTTCTGTAAATCTCTATAACAACCAGACCTGTATCCATGATGACCACTCAATTAACATGAATTGATTGTCTAGTCACTTCTGGGTGTGAAACTATAGCAGTTTCTTCCAATCTTCAGTGATCCTTCCAGAGATAAGCCCCACTGGATTTGACAGATGGTCTGTAATTTTTATATTTGAAACACCATATGTCAAGTACCACAGTTCTATACATACTTAGCTTCAAATTTTCAGGTTTGGGTGATAATGTATTTGGTAGCACCTGTGCTTCAAAAGTCTGCCATCCAGAAGCTTCTATTTTCTACTCCCCACACATTCATCACCTCAACCAGATGCTCTCAATTTCCTGCTTCCTCAGAGCACGGTCTGGCCATCCTGGGACCGAATCCCATTTCACCAGGTCTTATGTAAGAGCCCTGGTCCAGGAGCACAGAGCTGCCATCTCTCCCATCCTCTCTTTCATTTCTTAGAGATCACTTGATGCCTAACTGCTGATACAGAAATAGTTGAAGGATGGATTAATTTTCTGCAGTCTAATTGAACGCTTCATCGCTGACCCTTTTGGTTATTGTCACGCACGGTTCAGGTTTATCTACCTACGCACAGCGGCTGGAACTGATCACATTATTGCACTTGTGTTCTAAATCTTAAGTGCAGATGCTACTAATCTTTTTTAAAAGGTAGGGAAACTAAAGCACTGTGACACTCTTCTCCCAGCTCACTCAATAGTGATGTGATGACACAAGCACTAAAGTGATTCAGATTCCCACTTCAATGTACTTGAGAAAATAGCATTTGTATGTACGTATCACTGTAAGATAGAAGCCTTCCAGTTGCTAACCTGAGGACAAGCCAATGGTTCAAAGAAGAAGGCACCCCATTATGGTTGCCCCATCACTTAACTCCATCTTTCAGGCACAGAATCAGTATTCTAGCAAATATTTCCCTTTGACTTCTACTTTTAAAGCTAAATTATTTTTTATCACGAATGAAAACGGTCAGACATGGATATGACGAAATCACATCAAAAATGTAGTAAACAGTTTTATTTAAAGGGAAATGTTCTGTTTTGTATAAAGAGGACGCCAGAATTAATACAACAACATGAAGAGGTGTGACCGATTTTTTTTAATATGAACAAATATGCTGTGCTAAACTCTAAGGCTACAGAGGCAAAGGAAATAGGATTTACCTGCCCATGAGGATTTGCAGTGAAGAGGGGAAGACAAACATGTAAGCACAATTTAGTTTTAAAAGTATTTATAAGCCAGCATTCTGGAAAGATCCCTGGACTTTGAAGAGTGCATTATTGTCAATAATTTTTCTTCTGAATTAAAAGAATAGATATGCTATCAAATAGAAAGTTGAGAGTAATAATTGAGTCCAGAACCAGGAGTCCTGAGAAGGAACTCATTGGTCTATTGCTCTGTGGACCTGTAGATCCCTACAATCAACACAAGGCTTGCCTCACACACCTCGGTTCCTTTACCCTGATATCTAAGGATATTCCTTTACCACACCAATCTCATTTTTACAGTTTTCTAATTACTTTTTTCCTAAGCATCTTTACCTATCAATGGCTGTTATTACATTTCTGGCAAAAGCTACATTCATGTAAATAAAACAACCATCTTTTACACATACAAGTATCAGGCATTCAAAATAGTCTTCCCTGTACAGAAATGTGGACAGAAGCAGAAGCTCTCCATACAATTTAAACAGGGTTTGTTTTATACAGTGAGTGGGTGGTTATCTACTTGTAAATTTGCAGGTTTCACCCAGGCTCCTTCTTTTCTATCATCAGCCAATTTTGAGATTTCTCAAGTTGGGAAGGAAGCCATTTTATTTCACTGTGGGAAATAAAGCTTTATATGCAAATAGAAGAACCCTCCCACTTTCAAATAGTCTTGATCCACAGTTTTGCTTAATGGACTGGCCCAAGTAATTTAATCTGATTTTTGAAAGCATCCATCGTATGGCTATTGTGAATAAGACGTCACCAAGATTAGCTCTGAGCCACCAAGGGAATCCAGTTGGCATGCTAATATGCTCACCAGTCCCACAGAGAACACATTTGAGGATGACAAGAGGTACTTCTCACCTTCTGTAATTTGTACAGTGAGAACCATCTCACTGCTCCAGAACCAACGTTCCTATCCTGGAAATGGATGAAAAAAAAAAAAAAAAAAGTAGCTGCAAACTAGAACTTGGCATCTTTTTGTGATAATATATACTTTTTCAGATTGATGTTTTGTGCTCAAAAAAGATGAAAGTTTTCATCTAGATTAACTTCCCTCAGATGGGAAGAAATTCAAACCCCTTGTGAGTAGCCTGAGGAAAAGAGTGACTTGAGGGAAAAATATACCAAGGGATAAATATTTGAAGCTTGTTCATCTTTAAAAGTGATGCTTTCAAAATGAAAACTTTGAAATTTTGTTTCTAATCCATCCATGACGAAATCTTACCTGAAGGTTAGAAAAATCAAGATCTATGCAGAGAGAAGAAATTGGTTGTACCACTCTTGACAAATGGGTCTTATCAGCTTCCCTGTCTCCTTTGAAGCCAGTGTCCAGTAATTAACCCTTCCGACTGGCTGTGTCTTTTCCACACTTGTTAATCAGGGGACATTTCACGTTCCTAATAGCTGTGATTTCAGCCGTCCTCCTGCTAATGATACTTTTTGCTTCCGTTCCCATTTGCTAAAATGCCTTCCTCTAATTTAGTGACCTGGGCAGGGATATTAGGAAAAGTGGAAAACAATCATTCAGAAACTCATTAAAATATCTCAGAGCAAAATGAGATTGGCATGTGTGAAGAGAATGAAAACAGTGGAAAGGAATAATAAAGATTTCAGAGTCGTTACAGTTGATGTCAGGATGCCTTTAGTCAATCTCAGAAAGACTCTGGAAAAAGGAAAAAAAAAAGTCAGCAAGTAGTTTAAAAACAGAAGAGCTACTGAGACGAAATGTGAAAATAACCTTGTATCATCCTGACCATATGCTCTACCAAGAAATAATCTTTGAAAAGAAATCCATCCTCATCTTTATGAATTCAAATGCTATTCATATGAAGATTAAAAATCACTTCTGTCTTTGGCTGGAAAGCATTCTGATGTAGGCTTCCAAGGACAACATCCTTGGAAATGTGTCCACCTGGACTTGTAATATAACTAACCAGATTATGGATACTCGTTGTACTTTCTCTAGTGAAATTAACCAGACTAAGAATAAAGCGACAGGTTTTTGGATCAGATAGACCACCTACTAGTTCGATCTTAATTCCCCTGTGAGTACTTACATGTTCTCATCCATGAGCAGCACTAACTACATAGATTGCTGGGAAGCTATTAACCCTATGAACCTGAGAGCCTAGAAAATCCAGTTCCATCGTCTTCTACTGTATCCTAAGAAGTCAGAAAACCACTTTAGGGCAGTGCCTGTGGCTCAAAGAAGTAGAGTACCAGCCCCATATCCCAGAGGTGGTGGGTTCAAACCCAGCCCCAGCCAAGAACTGCAAAAAAAAAAAGAAAGAAAAGAAAAGAAAACCACTTTAACAATGTTTAATAAAACCAGTTCACTTACTTATTTGTTGTTAATATTAAGTATTGTTGAAAGAGATATTCTTTACATGTTTACATGTAAAAACTTTTACTGGATGATATTAGGTAATGGTAAATAAAAATGAGTCAGGATCACAAAAGTGACAAGAATTTACTGCTGAATTCCAAATGTTTTAGTCTTCAAGAAGCTGTACACAGCACATCCTGGTACAGCCACCAAGGATATCTCTTACAAGAAGACAAAAAGTGGTTTTTGGTTTACATTTACAGACAAGGTTTGTCCTTGTGTATGTAAAAACAGCTCTGTTGGCAAAAGTATCACACAAAAAGGTATAATTTTGGTGGGCTGAGACCGGTGGCTCACGACTGTAATTACAGGAAGCCAAGGTGAATGGATTGCTTGAGCTCACAAGTTAAGCCTGAGCAAGAGCAAGATCCCATCTCTACTAAAAATAGAAAAATTGAGGCAAGAGGATCACTGGAGCCCAAGAATTGGAGGTTGCTATGAGCTATGATGCCATGGCACTCTACCCAGAGCAATAGCTTGAGATTCTGTCTCAAATTTTAAGAAAAGTATAGTTTTGGCGATAGTGTGCAAATCAATTTTACATTTCTTATATAAATATATGGTATAATGTTCATATAATTGATGAAATGTTTTTTGTGTGTTGAAAATTCTAAATGATGTGAAAATTGCTGGGGAATTCAGGGATGGAGTTAAAGGGGGGTTCCAGATTCTCTGGTCCGTAGGGTGAGGTAATAAATAATTCTTTCAAATGAAGGCAGTCATTCTTAAGACCTCAGGTCAACTCTCACGTCTTTGAAAAAGACTTTCCTATCTACCAACTTTTGTGTAGACCTCAACCTGCACAAACTAAAGTTAGTTAGTGAAAGCCGACTTTTACCCACAATCCACTCTTAAAGCCTGATGTGACCACCTCATTTCTTTCGTAGCATATAATAAAACTTGGATTAAAACTTACAGATTTGCCTACTGTGTCCCTCTAGTATATGCTCTATGTTGACAGAGACACTCTTTGTTCACTGTGATGCCCCAGCATAATGTTTGGCATATGTAGGCTGTCAACAAATAGCAAATCAAATGCTTGTTTTAAAATCAGACCTGGAGAAAAGGATATAGGTCAAGTATCCCTTATCCAAATTGCTTGGGGCCAGAAGGGTTTCAGCTTTCAAATGTTTTTTCAGATTTTGCGATATTTGCATTTTACTTGCTGGTAGAGGACCTCAAACCCAATGGTCATTTCCCTTGAGCATCATGTCAGCACTCACAACGTTTCTGATTTGGGAGGATTTTCAGATTTGGGATGCTCGACATGTATTTGGAGTTCTGATAAATATATGTTCAAAAGCCAATTCTTTCTTTTCTTCTACTTTAGTTTATACCATGGAGAAAATGGCCAAAATCCATCAAAACATTGCCCAAAGCCCACAGTCAACCCAACTCTGTCATCATGGTCTCCATGCTATAGTGTCACACTAGGGGCTCCCGAGCAGGTACTGCCCATCCTATGTTCTTCAGGACCCACTATGTATTATTTTCCTTATTAAAAAAAAGTGCTCATGCATTTTAATTCTAGAAAAGCCTTACACTTATTCATGGTGAACCCGCCCTTCTGTTCCCATCATAACCACACACACACAATTTTTAAACCATGAAGAGTTAATATATGATGTGTCCAAGAAGCTATGTTCTTATGAAATGGGAAAATTTTATTTATTCAGCTATACATGTGGAGGCGGATCACTTGTTTCTTGGCTAATTCAAAAATGAGAAGATGATGGAAATTATTTAAAATCTGGATAAAGAAAACTATTCAGTTATCAGTTGGTCATTTTCTAGTGAATGTCAACCGGCTTGATATTTTATTATAATCTTGAAATAACATGATTATTTTGAAATTTGTTAGGTAAAAAATAGTCATTACTTTTGTTTTCTCCGAACAACTTGTCTAATGGCACAGCTGTCTAAATTTTTCATTTTTTCAGTCAGCTGTTTTGACTCTAACAAAACCTCTTTCAATGACCTTCCTTAATCAGGGTACCTTGTGTTGTTGGTTACTGGTCATTCATTTATTTAATTGATCATTCAACTGACCTTTATTGATTTATTGTCATGTATCAAGAACAGTGACAATATTTTTGACCTTTGAGAACTCGTTTAGGGAAACAAAGACTCCTACAGCAGATCCACTTTCATCCATTTAGCATAAAATCTCATCACTTCCAAATTATCTGCCCCAAAGTTGGCCTTTTTTCTACTGTCCAGATACAATAGGCCAAGCTTCCATGTTAAGAGCAGAAAATCAAGTCACTTTCTAAATATTTCTGGGGAGCCTCTGGGGGTACTTACATGTCTTACTGGATTCTTGTCCCCCCCTGAATCCAGAGAGCTGCCACCTTTTCTCCCTGATCACCCCTAGTTGTATCTCCTTCTCCATGAGCTGTCAGCTCCCGCATTCCCCAAGGTGGCTGGCACACTAAATAGACTTTAGACTGTCAACCTCAGCAGCTTTACCAAAATCTGAGGATGTCCTGAGGAAATGATAACACAGAAAAGGAAAGCAAAACTCAAAATCAACCTTATGGTTCCTGGAAGCCAGGGGTGGTGCCTGAGCCTCTGATCCCATTTCTGGGGCTTGGCCTGCCCCACCCCACATCTCTCATCAGTGGGAGTTGAAAATCGCTTAAGTAACATGTTGGGAATCAAGAAAGGCAATGAAGATCCTTTCACATCAGTATGATCTTCTTTGGCCTCATTCCTTCTCTTCAAACCATGCTTAGGCTTTGCCTTCACATACCCTATTAATTATTTTCCCAAACAGAAGACTATTCCTTCTTCTAGGATAAATTGTGCCACAATTATTAAAATGTGAGGACACTCACAGTCAGTGTTTTGCTACAGTAGTTACATTTTTTTCCCCTTGTATTCTCTATTCTTTTCGGATTCTACAACGATTTTGTTTAAACAAAGGATTCTTTAGGCTAAGAAAATAAAAATACAGTTTGAAGAATTCAGTGGGAGTCATTGGAGGCATCCAAACATGAAAGTGACTGGGACTTTCCTGAAGGGAGATTAACCTGCATAAGAAGTCTTGCCCTTTAAAAGAGTTTACTTTTGAGACAACATAACATTTTCTTTTCTGGGTGCTATTAAATTATCTCCTACTTATAATACTCTCTATTCTTTCCAAAAGATCTTTTCTGGGTGCTATTAAATTATCTCCTATTTATAATACTCTCTATTCTTTCCAAAAGACTAGGAGGGCAAACTCTGATGGGTTTATTTGAATGACAGTATTTCTCGAAGGATGTATATGCAATAAACACTTAACACTAAGAAAGGTCAAATCTCTTTTAGTTGAATGGCTTTATCCTAAATCAAGGATTTTTTTTTCTTACACAGAATTTTGGTAAAGAAAATAGAGAACGTGTGGCTCACAGGAGGAGGGCGTCGGCCCCATATGGGCGGGTTGTGGCGGGTTCAAACCCAGCCAAAAACTGCAAAAAAAAAAAAAAAAGAAAGAAAAGAAAATAGAGAACATTTGTTTCCTGTTTCTTTCCTAGAGATCTACCAGACAGCTGCTTAGCCCTAATTAGTAAGGGGAGAATACTCATTTTAGAAGATGTGGTTTTATTCCTTTAAAGTCCTCATTATCACTGTGCCTAGACAAAGCCCAAACCCCTGATCAGAAAGTCAAAACCAAAATCATCCAGATAAATGGCCTATATTCAGTTTTCCCTCAGTACATGTGGGGGATGGGTTCCAAGACCGCCCTCGTGTACCAAAATCCACGTCCAGCAGTGGGCGCTGTGGCACCACATATATGAAAAGGTAGCCCTCTCTAAATGTGAACTTGGAATCTCATGAATACCATATTTTTCTTCTGGGTTTGGTGAAAAGACCTGGCTATAAGTGGACTCATGAAGTTCAAATCCATGTTGTTCAAGGGTCAGCTTATATAAATGTAAAATGTTGGACAAATGACAGTGTCTCACCTTTCAGTTTTGATTCCTTGCAAATGCCAGATCCAATCTGAATTCACCCAGTGGGGTTGAAACTTCACTGTTCTTATTGTAGCTGCTGAGCTGCCTCATCTCCTCAAACTGGCAACGGACTCAGGAACTAATATGAAAGGTCAGTAATTCCCAATGTGTTTTTTTGTACTACATTGTGATCATTATCTGTCAGTTCTCCCTCTATCATCTTATTGGCCAGCTTTAAATTACTCATATTTATTCTCTTTGAAAGAAAAGTTAATGTTTCTCTAAATATGAAAATATTGCCAAACTCCCCAAATTCAGGCTTGTATAACTGTTGCACAGCTGAAGCCAAACACAGTGATGCCAATACCTGGAGGCAGAGAAAAGTTTATTCAATTTGGCCTTTAGCAAGATCTCTCAAACTCATCTTCCCAAAGAGATAAAGGAGTGGGCGTGGTGGTGCATGCCTATAATCCTAGCACTCTGGGAGGGTGAGATGGGAGGATTTTTTGAGCTCAGGAGTTTGAGACCAGCCTGAGTGAGAGAAAGACCTCATCTCTAAAACTAGCCGGGCCCTGTGGTGGGCACCTGTAGTCCCAGCTACTTGAGAGGCTGAGGCAAGAGGATCACTTGAGCCCAGGACTTTGAGGTTGCTGTGAGCTGTGATGCCACTGCACTCTACTGAGGGCAACATAATAAGTCTCTGTTTAAAACGAAAAAAAGAGAGAGAGAGATAAAATGGGGAGGTTTTATTGGGCCAAAAGGTAAGGGAGGAGGTTTGGGGGACTAAGGAGGAAGTCCTTAGCAAGTCTCAGCATCTTGAGCAGCCAGATTTCAGAGCAGTCAACAACTAACTTCCTCCAAGGTATTCATTCCTTCTGCAAAACAAACTCATAAATTTGTCTTGTGGCTCTGGGTTTGTCCCATCCTGCTTGATAGATGAATAGTACACCAGCAGTTAATGATTACTGAGAGAACAAGGGCTACTGGGCAGGAAGTGAGCAGTTATCAGGCGCAAGCCACCAAAGGCCTCTTAAGAATTGACATTATGTCAGGCTCCCAAACTGCTTGGGTGCTAAAATCTCCAGGGGCCCAGTTACAAAAACCACACGTGGTAATAATAAACAAAAGTGAAAAACAAAATGTCATCTATGCTACCATAATTCCAGAGATAACCACTGTTATAATTTACTACATTTCCTTCCTATCCTTAAGTGTGTATATACGTATGTGAATCTGTTTATTAGAGCATACCATTGTAACCCATTAACATTATAATTTAAGTCCCTTGACTAACACTTCTCATGAGATTTTAAAGTCTTGATCTTTGCCAAACGCATAACCATCTAGAGGAGAAACTTCATTGAGATTCATAACAACCCTCAGAATCCAAGTCCAGCCTGAGCCTAAACAGTACCTCCCCAGGACACCCACTTAGGGTGCTGATAGATGGCCCAGGAGAAGGCTGAGAAGAAAAATCAGGCCAAGAAAACTTGGACCAAGATGTCAGACATAGACATGGTCCAATAGGAGGGCCTCAGGCTTTAGAGCAGGGGTCCTCAAACTTTTTAAACAGGGGGCCAGTTCACTGTCCCTCAGACCATTGGCGGGCCAGACTATAATTTAAAAAAAAACTATGAACAAATTTCTATGCTCACTGCACATTTCTTATTTTGAAGTAAAAAAAAAAAAAAAAACGGGAACAAATACAATATTTAAAATGAAGAACAAATAAAGTTAAATCAACAAACTTATCAGTATTTCAATGGGAACTATGGGCCGGCCTTCTTTTGGCTAATGAGATGGTCAATGTCCGGTTCCATATTTGTCACTGCTAGTCGTAACAAGTGATGCAAGTGTGCATCAGTTAGTCTAGATTCAGTTGGAGATTTCAGATGTTTCATTCTGGAAAATGTCTGTTCACAGACAAAAGAGCTGCCAAAGATGGTTGCCATTTTGAGTGCATGGTTCCTGATTAGGATATGTCTCAGACAGGAGAGATGCATAGAAATTAGGAAGGCCGCTTGACTTGAATGCGTCTTTCAGAGAGTAACAATTCTAGAGTTCAGTCAGTTCCATTTGGTAAATTGTATCCACATTTTCTTTTTTTTTTTTTTTTATTTCAAGATACTTTATTCTTAAAACAGGTCACAACACTAAGCTTTTGCGCCATTCTGCCACTGTACAAGCTACAAATGCTTGCTGAGCAGCGGAGGGATGCTCTTTCGTAGCATGTCTGAAAAGTGAATAAAAATCCATATAAAACAAATATTCAAATAGCTTCCATAGGAACACAGATAAGTGTGACCCCATCTCCTAATCTTACATATTACTGCATCTGTGCCAACCCTACTCTTACAAAGACATTTCAAAACTAACAATAATTAAGTTAAATGGTCCCCCCCAATCCCTTAATTCAAGCAAAACTCGCAGTTAACAGCTACAAAATGATATCTACACATTAATACTAGCTGAAGCACAAGTTGCTGGGTGACGTTTCATTCCACTTTCCCAAGCACAAGACACGGCAGAGTGCCAACATCCTGCTCTTCTACTTCGGGTAGGTAGTCGGGGTTCTGGATTTGCTGCACAAGTTGCCACGTTGGTCCTGACAGCATATAGTATATAGTTGGCCTCTGGAATCCATTGAAAGTAGAAGCAGCAGCTACAGTGTAAGCACCCATATTTTCAAAGAGCATCCAGTCACCCACATGCATTTCTGGCAGGTCACAGTGCTCAATTATCCAGTCAAGGCCATCTCCTGTTGGTCCCCATATGCTGGATGAATAATACTTCTCATCTGGTTTAGGTCTCTTTAACAGAAGAGGCTTTACATGAGCATGATCATAAAGGATGCAATTAAACGATCCATATACTCCATTATTGATGCAATACATAAAGGTTTGTTCACTGGACTCATCTTCATCATTGGAGCCTACCTGTTCTTTTAATACAATTTTTTGGCAATAATATTAAGTGCAAGTGTGAAGGCTGATGCAACATAATATCTGCCTGGCTCAGCTATGATTCTCCCTCCAGAGTCTGATGGAAAGTACTTGTCCAATGCTGGGTTGATTATACCAGTGATCTCTTCAAATTTAAGCTTCACATCCTCAGATTCAGGAAAGCCACCACCAATGTCAAGCAGGTACATGCAGAAACCAACCTCAGCTCCCATGTCAAAAACACAGTGGGCATCAGAGATTGCCTGCATGAAGGTCTCAGGATCACTACAGCCACTTCCTACATGGAAGCTGGCACCACTGACATCAATATTTAGCTCTTTTGCCCATTCAAAAAGAAGTCTGTTGGTTTTGAGTGTGGCACCAAATTTAACAGAGTCGACAGACTGCTTTGGAATCATCAGTGGCAATCCACAAAACCAACTTGGCCTTT